>OAMR01000386.1:942985-995693 GCA_900205405.1 Echinochloa crus-galli | reverse complement strand
TTGTTCATTATTGAAGGTGTCATTGTGCCTACATACTTTTTATATCTGCCATATGGAGTCGGCTGACGACAACAATCCATTTTTATTTATATATCGGAATTTGCTGTAAAGTGGATTGCCAGCTGCATACATCACCGACTAAAGCTTTTTCTATGCAATATTTTTTTCTCTGTTTGCCTAATCTAGGCACCGGTTTTTTCTAGGAAAATAAAGTATGGAGCAAATATTGATAATAATTCCTTGAAATCCGGCGCCTTTTCTAGCGGGGAGGAGGCAGGCCGCAGGGGAATCTGGCACCGGCCACCACCACGCACGCACCGCACGTCCCCTCCCGCCGCTTCCTCCTCCCTGCCCTCCCTTTCCCCAGATCCGAAGCCATTAAACCAGCGGATCTCGCCTCGGGGCGCGGCCGCGGCACCCGGGCAAGGAGGGCGTGCGAGCGGAGAGCCAGCGGCCAGCCATGAGATGGTATGCATCGGTAGCCTCCTGAGGGCGCTGGTGCTGCGTGCGGGGGCGCCTGCGGGGAGGCGCCGGGGGGCCAGGGTCCTGTGCGGCGGCCGCGCGGCGGATGTGCGCGTGACGGCCCGGCACCACGGGTACGGCTGGCGCGGGCTGCGGGCGGTCGCGGGCAGGCGCAGGATGATGCTGGATTCCTCCGACCCGGCCTCCGCGGCGGAGGCGGGGGCGGTGGCCGGGCAGGTGCAGCCGCAGCGCCGCGCCGCGGGGGCCGTGCCCCAGGCGCACGACGGCGGCTACGCCAGCGGCGGGTGGGAGAGGTAATGCATGCGCGTGCGGTTTGACAATCCCGCCTCACTGCCGGCATTGGAAATGTTGTGCTGCGAAATGGAGCGTTCGAGCCGGTTAGGATGCGGCATTTGCATTCGGTCTTGCATTTGGTGGGTAGGCTGTGGCGTCGGCTAACAAGTATGCAGAGGAGATGCTTTGTTGGCTTAAACGCCGAAACATGCGAATGTGCTTTATGTTGATATACAAATTCCTCGCAGTCATTTGACACCACATTTTACTGTTGTGAGCAGGGCGTTTGAGGAAATTTTTCATCTAACTAGTGCAAGTAGTTAGTTGCTGCCATGCCTTAGTGCTTATGCGCCATCTGTTTTTTTTTTGTTTGCGTAGATCATTCTTATTTTGTGTCTAATAGAAATACAAAATAACTTGCATTTGAGCTCTTTATTTGTCATAGAATTTTTACTACTGTGATGCTGTTTTTTCATCATTCCAGGAAACCTATATGCATGATATCTTGAGATATACTTTTGATCGGTTGCACATCGAGGTAGGCAGGTAGCAATATACTTTGCATGTTTTCTCTGGGGCGGGTTCATATAATCAGATTAAAGTAATTAGAATTCAACATCTGTTTCTTCTAAGCAATGGTAGTGTTCATCTGTTTGCATGGGTGTTGGCGTGGTGTTGTGAGGTTGAGATTGAGCCAGCTACAGTTGCACAGATCAAGTTATCTTAGGTCCTTCAATCATATTTCAGTTTCTGTAAATAAAAAAGAAAATTATGAATAATGCTGCATTCTAATTTGATTGGCCAAGTGCTGCTATAAAGTATAACTGAAAAGCTCAATAAGAAGAATAGGTACAATGTCTATTCTGTAGTGTTCATTATAGATAGAGCTGATTTCTGTTGAAAGATAGTGGAACTACAAAACCAAATATATCATACTAGGTGGCGCTGGGTATTTCTTAAACAAAATTTTAAGGTGAAAACGAAAGTAGAAACATTAAGATGATTATATGATAATACCTTTTTGCAAACGACATTATACATGATTTTAAGGTGAAATTTAAAAGTAGAAACACTAAGGTAATTGCATGGCAATATTCTTTTGCAAATGACATTATACATGAAAATTGTTAAGAGAGAACGACTCTTAAATGATTGATCATCCATGTATTTCTGCCGTGGAAATTTTGTAGCACTATACTCGCAACGACTAATAAGTTACATGCAATGATACTATTAGTCACGGAAAATCGATGAAAGACATAAATAAATGATTCTAGTGTAGGGTGACGTGGCATTTGATATAGTGTTCATATGTGACATAGATAGCTTCATGATTCTTAGTGGGGCGCATCTATATAGGTTATATAGATAACTGTTTACTTTGTGATCTTGCTATGATGGGTATCCATCCTCCACACAATTTGTAACTTGAACATTTAAACTATATATCTTTGTGCAAGAGCCCCTTCGTTTTTTCGTTTTCTTGTGTAGATGCACTCTTTCTGATATTCTTTCTTGGGTGTTTGACATGATGCCTTGCTTAACACAATGCTAAAATTGTGACAGAGAAGATGGTAAACTGAGTTGTGGGTACTCAAGTTTTAGAGGGAAGAGAGCTACCATGGAGGATTTCTATGATGTGAAGCTAACTGAAATTGATGGGCAGCCTGTTAGCCTATTTGGTGTTTTTGACGGTATGGACTCCAAAGCTGCCCCACTTACTTTTGTGGTTTTTTGCCTACCATATTTTTCTTTACAAGGTCTGGTGCATTAGGTCATGGAGGATCACGTGCTGCTGAGTATTTGAAGGAAAACTTATTTGAGAACCTTCTGAAGCACCCTGAGTTCTTGACGGATACAAAGCTTGCTATAAGTAATTTCTCTCTTTAAGGCCTCACTGTAGACTCTTTCTGTTGCCATTCCTGTTGGTGCTGCAAAGTGTTTGTCTGCTAAACTTGGAATTTATGACTAAAAACAGGTGAAACATATCAGAAAACAGATACTGATTTCCTGGAATCAGAATTAAGTGCCTTCAGGGATGACGGTTCAACAGCTTCAACTGCAGTTTTGGTGGGTGACCATCTGTATGTTGCAAATGTTGGTGATTCTCGTGCTGTTATTTCAAAAGCTGGCAAAGGTATTGCATATTGGAAGTAGGTGTTTTAAGTAACTTATTTGTATTACATGTCACATTCCTCACCTGATGTCTAATCTGGTCTCTGGAATCTAAATCATTATAGTCTGTTCCTCGTATCAGCATAATGTCCAGTTAACCTTTGCATTCATTTCCCTGATCACTTTGCATAACCATATATGAGAGTTTGGTTCATATGGTTTCTCATCGATTTTATGTTGTTTGATTCCTGGCCATCTGTGATAAATGCCTTAAAAGTTCATCTGTTTGTTTTTCTAGCTATGGCACTTTCAGAAGATCACAAACCTAACAGGATCGATGAGCGAAAAAGAATTGAAAATGCTGGTGGTATTGTCATTTGGGCTGGTAAGCATTCTCTCTTCATCCATTAGTATATTGGGCTAGTTTGCTTGTATCAGTTCAAGTTGATAAGGTAGTTAGCAAAAGGCTTCTGCTATTCATTTTAGCCATCTGTCTTCCTGGAAGCTTAATGTTTCCATACAATTATATGAGTATTTCTTAGTGTCATAGTGGAACCGTCTTATTTTTAAAGTCATGGCATTTTTTTCCTTCGAATGATAAACATATGGCCTTCTTGATGTGGCATTTTCCCAGGTACTTGGAGGGTAGGTGGTGTACTGGCAATGTCCCGTGCATTTGGCAATCGTTTACTGAAGCCATATGTGGTGGCGGAACCTGAAATTCAGGTATAAAACTGTAATTGAGTTATGCCATGGTTTCAAGTCTTTTTTTTTGTTATCTTTCAATGTATTTTAGGGGAGGCCAGTTTGTACTCAATTTGTTAGAGTAGAATTGTAAAATGGTGAAATTACGTGTTCTGTCTACAACTAAACCTTAATTTGGAATCCTGTTTAACAATTTATCTATTGATTAAGCCTTGGAAGTAAGCTAAACTAGAGCATCAATATGCAATTGTTACTATAGTAGCTTCTGCAACCATGCAAATTTATTGATCAATCCGGGTAACTTTGTCCATAGACTTTGCCCCTTGGCAACTAATGAAGTATTTTCTGATAAACTGCAGGAAGAACAGGTCAATGGGGAGCTGGAATGCCTGGTTCTAGCGAGTGACGGGCTTTGGGATGTTGTGGAAAACGAGGTAATAACTATATTTCCAAGTTCTGCAGTTCAATTAAATTCTCGAAAGCAGACAATTCTTTATGTGATTTTTGAATCAAAGTGTTTCCTTAATGTCTTCCCTACTTGCTTCGGGATGCATTCTTACTGCTCACAAAATGGTTAACTGTGCTAACTGACACATATCGCTGTGTTTTTGCTTTGACTCTATACCTATCTCACTAACATGTTAATCCTCTTCTCTAAAAGGAAGCTGTTTCCCTTGGGAAATCGGAAGATGCTCCTGAGTCTGCAGCTCGGAAACTGACAGAGATTGCCTACTCTCGTGGCAGCGCGGACAACATTACATGCATCGTGGTTCAGTTTCACCATGACAAAACCGGATGAGGCACCAGACAACATTACTTGTGGTGCTGTACAATTTCACCGTGACAAAACCGGAAGAGGTGTAAGGCGACCAATTTCCGGTTTACCCTGCTTCAGGCTATTATTATCCTGCAAGCTGGGTGTTGGGGTTTCTCCCAGATTTATCGCTCATGTAGCAACTGCCAAGAACTGTTCCATTGATTCTTTGTTGCCCTCTAGGAATCATTTTTATTCCAACAGGTGTAAGACATTTTAATCTGATGAATTTCTAATAAATCGACGCTTGTTTACCATCAGGGAGATTGCCTAGGATCTTCTCCAGTGGTGTGGAAGCTGTTTACTCTTTTGTCTAAGGCGATGAGTAAGCCAGTTCTATGTGCGGTTCAACCGCCATCCGGGTTCATATTTGATTTTTCACCCTATTTTCACGCACTCATCCGTTCTAAAATATGGGTTGTTTTAATTTGTTTCTAACTAGCAAATATAACCGTTCATTGCTATGAGTAATTGTTTTCATTTGAAAATAGCCATGACAATAACCCTCGTGCATGGATTAAAATAAAATTTCTCATCTTCCCTTCTCGCACGTCCTACTCTCGCACGTCTTCTCTTTCTTGTAAGATATTCCAATTTTCTAAGAGTCAAATTATTTTATATTTGACTAAAATTATCGCAAGAATTACAAAGATTTATAACACTGAATAGATGTACTATAAAAATATATTTAATAAAAATTTAGTGGTAGTTATTTGGTATCATGAAAACTGTCAAACTTGAGATGTTTTTTAAAAAAGTTGTAATAAATTACAATTTAGAATAGAGGGGGTATATTTTATAATTATGATTGTATAGCTCTGTGTTTGTAATGCGCGTATGTTGTTACGGTATAGTTTTAGTTATGTTTTTTTAACACTGTAGGTCTTGTTTGGATATCAAAGTATTCCAAAACTATAGTTTTTCAATACTGCAGTTTTTAATACACAGGATGTGAAACCCACAGTTTGTCAATACTACAGTTTCTTACGGTATTTGAGGAAGCCAGATGTGTTTGGCTACTGCAGTATTCATTGCAGTATTTTTCTTATATAAATCATAAATTACTTTAGCCTATATATCATATTATATTATAAACCAGATCGATGTACGAGTACGTTTCTATTGCAGTTAACTTTTACACGTAACACAGCGTATATCCGTACACCTTTGAGAGAGAGAGGCCATAAAATTATACGTATTTTTCTATTTAGATTTGTTCTTTATTTTTAGTGTATGTATGTAGCTGTTTGATTGACTTCTCTTTAACCGTGGTGAAGACAAACGTAGCTGTGTACGAGCAATTAGTTAAATCAAACACCGGCACCCAAGCAACGCGCGCAGCCCAGGGAGAGCACGCAAGACATGCCTCAGTTTTAGAAAAAGAGGGTATGGGTGAATGTTTAAAAACTCTAAAAATACCATGGTATTTAAGACACTACAGTTTAGAAAACTCCATAGTTTGTAGTACCCAAACACTTCAGAGTATTTGATACTGTGGTATTTTTAGAAACCATGGTATTGTCTCAAAACTCCAAATATACTTAGCATCAAACAGCCCCGTAGGGTTTTTATTCTACCATTATATCTTCTACTAATTCAGAGTTAGCGAAGAGTTTGTTTTAAACTGGCGCGTCGACCTCACAAGACTACAAGAGGCCTACACTGCAAGTTCTATTTCTGCTAGTGTAGTTTGCTTGTAGTGCACGTGGAAAGAACACACAACATGCCTGTCATGTATGCAGCGATCAGTAGTGTGTATAGATAGACCGCATGTACCGGTGTCGGGGGCTGGTTCTAAATAAACGAAAATGATCCATACATAATCTAATCTGGAGCGGAGAAAAGCTATACAGTGAAAGGATCATGAGATGTCTAGAGGGGGTGAATAGGATATTTTTCTTTTTCAATTTCTGTACACAATTTATCTCACAATTGAATTAGTACCCGAAACTTCCGACACCCTATCACATACTCCGACTCAGATAACTAAGTTCCTCAAGTTTCCTATGATATAAAAGAGTGAGCACGAGATGTAAAGATTTTGGAGAAACTTAGCTAATTTTCTTTGAATAGAAAGGTGAAAATGATCTAAGTATTCTTTTCCACCTATGAGCGAAAGGAGAGAAATTTAGGTCATAGCCTAAAAAATTTAAGGATAGCAATCCATATAACAATACTATTGGAGTGAGGTTTTAAGCTATTTGATGGTTTTTAAAACGAACCGGATTCCCAATTACGAGAATCCGACTCCCTGTACCCTTGCGATAGTCCTAGAATCAACAGCTATTACGTAAAGAACTCATTTCAGCAGAATACCACATCCATACATTGATTAAGGTCCTCAAACATGATATAATTATATAGCGGTAAGGTACAAGCCCACTGGGCTAAACAACAAAGGAAAACAACTACGCAGCGGATAGCTATAAGCTTCTGGTGCTTCAGGCCTTCACCTCCACAGGCAACCTTGAGCGCAACGCACAACCCTCTTTGACACCGTCCTTCTTGGTTGATCTTGTACTCGGAGTCTTCTCCTGTGTACCCAAAGACTGTCCCCAAGGAAATGGGACAGGTCCACGTCACCAACCATAATATGCAGCAATGCTTTGTGGACTATACTAGTAATAAAGTATTCAAGGAGTATAAGCTGGGGTTTCCTATGTGCAAGCAGCAGCGATAACCAAGTTCATCTCATCTCCAAACTCCATTCCTCACAAGCACATGCACTCCCCAAAACCATCCATCAATCTCACATCCACATCGGGCTCGTCCTGCCTCAACATGTTCCCGCAATAATCATCCGCCAACTCCTTTCACTCACTAGTCGACTCGGTGAGCTCCCTTCCCACCTTGTCTCAACAGCAAACGCTGGTCCAATCTCTCATGACCCAAACCAAGGTAGAGGTAAGAAAGCATAATCCCATGCTAGTCTCAAGCGATATCAGAACGGGTCGTCCGTGACCGTGGACACGGCTATACGTATAGTTTACACTCTGCAGAGGTTGTACTCCAGGAACCACCCGGGCTGCAAGCTGGTGCCCCAGCGCGAGACGCAGCCCACAGCAAAGAGCCTAAAAAGTAATGGTACCATCCTGCTTCCCTGGGCTCGGGAAACATCTGCACGCTAACATCTGCCCCAGGGATGTGAAACCTTCCCACCGGGGCCAGTCGGGGGCAATGGTAAATCAGGGAGAGTACGCCGCAACGAGTCCCCCTTACACATATCAAACTCGATCCTCCTAACAGTCCTGGTACCGCACTAGATAGGCTTGCCGGAACCCTCCCCATTCTGGGTAGATGGTGAGCACTATAATTCACAATCTGACGGCTGGTCTCGACTCAGTCCTTAATTGTCGGCAAAGCGAGTATCAGCATCATAAGCGATCCGCCGCAATGGTCCGCAATCGGCACCCATTACAGGTATGGCCGCCCAAACTCCTCAAAAGCATCCAAAGTAACCATGTACCCGCAACAGGTACTCCGTAGGAACTGTCCGAGTTCAGTTCCAAAGCACCCCGATCAAACGACCGGGTTGTTATCACTCGCCTCCACCGCCTAACTGCACTACTCCTCCCAAACCACCCAACTCACGCCAAGAAGATCAAATCACAACCATCCCAACACATGCAGCATAGCATAATCATAAAGTGGATAATAGGTAGCAAGGAAATAGGGTAGGTAAATGACAGTGCATACATATCATCATCATGCGAGTAAAGTAAAGCGCTAGCATACTAGTTGCATGTCTAATAGGTATTTCAGAGGATGGCTGGGCGTGAACCTAGGACTTTCTCTTCCACTTCGTAGAGGTAGTAGACGTCCTACACTTGACTCTCCGGACCTCCTAAGATTGCGGAAAGAAAATAAAGACGAGAACTACTAGCAAAGAAACACCAAAACAACACCAAACTCTACACTAACGCGTAGGTCATGATTTTAGAAGAATATAGAAACTGGTTTCATATTTTTCTGAGCTACGGTTGATTTATTATGAATTTTCTAAGTTTAAATCATTTTCTGTAAATATTAAATAATTTCGAAAAAAGAAAATCACTCCGGCCGGGACACGCGGCAGCACCAGGCGTGCCACGTCATCACTGCTGACGTCATCAGTGGGGTAGGCTTTGATGACGTCAGCGTTGACTTGGTCAACGTTGACCAGTCAACGGTCAGCGGGGTCAGTGGGCCCACTGGTCAGTCTCTATCCAGTCTATGGCAGGTGGGGCTCGGGAGTGAGCGCGGATTTTAGAAAAAGAAAGGGGTAAGTTAGATGGGCCGACTCTGGCCCAAAAGTGTTAGGTCGGCCCATGAACGCTGAGATTACGGCCCACGAAGGCCGGCGCTTGTACTGCGGTGCGGTGGACCTGGTCCATCGTGAGCCGTGAGGCTGGTTCACGTGAACCGCGTCCACGGGATCAGAGTGCGGCTCGGCTGGATCTTCTGCGGCCACGCTGGTCCAATCTGCTTTGCCGGCGTGATGGAGCGCGCGTGCGGCGCGCTCTGGCGCGCGGCCGGTTGCTCTGCGGCGGCTCAGACGAGGTCCAAAACAAGGTCGGCAAGCTTAGTCGATCGGGGGTAAAGGCTCGGCTTGGGTTCGAGAAGCGGAGCGGCAAGGTCAGGGGTCTTCGCGACCGACGAAACGGACTCCCGACGCGAGCGCGCGGCAGCGCGGCCGCGGCAACTTGGCGGCCGGCGGCGACGGCTCTGACTGCGAAGGCGCGGCTCCGGATCAGGTTGGGTAAGCAAAATGGGATCACACGGATTCTGGGCTCGCGCGCTCAGATAGAGCTCTGGGCTCGTCCGCGACACGCCCTTGGTGCCCGCTCGGCCCGGGCATCCCCGGCGCGCGACGGCGTCACGGCGGCCCTGGGATACGGCACAATGGCGTCGGCGGTTTGCAGCTAGGGTAAGCGGTGGTGAGGTCCTGTAGGAGAGGCACGACGTGAAGGTCGGCAACACAAGGGCTGGCTCGGCGGCGAGGCGAACAAGTACGGCGGCGCTCGGCCGGAACAGGGGAAGAAAAAGGGATGCGTCGACGGCGGCTCACCTAGGGGCAAGTTGTCGTACGCAGCAGCTCGGGGTAGTCTCGTGGCGCTCCGACGAAGCTCGTGCACCCACGAACGGCTTCGGTCTTGCCCTGCTCCGGTGCTCTTACAGGCGACGGCGCTCCGTCTTGTTCTTGCATCGGCGGCTTCACGCTCCCGCCTGATGAGGACATCACCACGTTGGAGGACATACACGAGTCGACTTCGTTTCCACGCTACAAGTCGTCGCCACGTAGGGTTACGAGGTTAGAGGGAGATTACCCCTTGATGAGGACATCACCACGTTGGATATACAAGAGACGACTCTTCCCCGGGTATAAGTCATCACCACGTCGGACAACAACTTCGGTTCGGATTCAGCCGACACGTCTGCGCTTCAATTGCGATATCTCCCTCATACGACGTCCAATCAAGGTATTCTTGGATGCGTTGGACGTGACGACGAGAATCTTCTTTTGGTTCTGGCCTTAGCTCCAGAAGATTCGTGGATCATGCTGTGTGACCACGAAAAGGTGTTGCGACACCTGTTTTGGGCCTTTTCAGGCTTTGTATCGTGTCGGGCCTTCGGCCCATGTCGTGGGCGCGGCGCCCCAATCCTAGCTCGCCCCCACAACATT
Organism: Echinochloa crus-galli; assembly: GCA_900205405.1. Taxonomy (NCBI): domain Eukaryota; kingdom Viridiplantae; phylum Streptophyta; class Magnoliopsida; order Poales; family Poaceae; genus Echinochloa; species Echinochloa crus-galli. The sequence goes on along the minus strand of OAMR01000386.1, from coordinate 985,641 downwards.
AAAATCAGTAGCCGTCGTCGTTTAGAGTCGGGTTTTGCTTAGATTAATCTGTCGAGAACAGTTTCGCCGTCTATCGGTTTGTAGAACCCCAACTTTCCATCTTAATCATAATCTGCAGAGTCACTTCATATTGAGCTGCGTTCTTTCGAGTTCTTGCTTGTGTTCTTCATTTCGTAGGCAGGGATTAGCCTTCTCGGCGAGGTCAACTGGTTTGTGACACGGTTGATAACCAGAGGAGTCGTGGTGCTAAGATTGCGGGGTTCGAGTTTGCTGACTTGAAGCCGGATCGGTGTGTTGCGCTCCGCCCAAAACGAGTTATCCTTCACCTGACGGAAGATCGACCAGCCCGTCCCCATCAAGTGGTAATCAGAGACTCAGGTATTACCGTCAGGATTTACCCCAATTTAGATTCGTGTTTCCTTTCATCCTATAGTCCAGAAAATTGCCTAAAAAAAATTTCCGATGTCCTAGAACCCTTTTTACCTTGCAATTTCGTTTTCAGATTGGCTTTGTTGAGTTCGTGTCCGTGGTCGAGTCTTGTTGCTGGTTAGGTCGTGTTCATGTCGTAGTTCAATCGCCTGTTGCGTGATTTGTTTGTTTCCGCCGCTATCAGCCCGTGGCGTGCTTTGTTTGTTTCTGCCGCTATCCCATCCACCACCATCACCAGATTACAAGTCGTTCCACCCCATAACTCGACTTGCCCTCGCTAGCCGCCTTGAGTGAACTCCTGTCGTGCATGCCATAGATAGGTTGCGAGCCGCCCTGTGTTCATCGCCTTGCATCGCAGCCCTTCTTGGTTCATCGTGCAAACCCTAGCCGTCGCTGCGCATCCTGCCGTTTTGAGCCTCCAAAGAACCACATCGTGTGCCTCTTGAAAACCATAACTTGAGGTACCTTCAGTAAAACGGGCATAACTTTTCGCTCGGTGCTCCGTTTTGGCTCAATTTTTTACAGCAGCTTTGTGACTCCATTGTGAGGGGACCCAGACTAGGCTTCGCCCTGTTTGCCCCGACCAAAAAATTCAAAAAAATCGGGAAGATAAAGAAAAAAATTGATCAAGTCGTTTTCAGCTTTTCAGGAAACATTCCTGATTTTCTGTAGACCACATCCTTGCTCCAAAAAAGTTGCAAATTTGTGTGGTTGGAGTTTTTGATATTCTTGTTCGGAAAAAATATAAAAAAAATAGTTGAAAAAATAAAAAATTCGTGATTCCTACTAGTCCTGAGGTTTCGGAGGGCTTTTGCTGGTGAAAAGATTAAAAACAATTGCATAAGGGTCCTGTTTTGCTCGTTCTGTGAGTTTTTCCATCGTTTCTTGCTCTCACTTGTTGTGCTACGTCTAGGATACGTCTACGCCAGCAATTGTGACTTGTACTTTGGATACTTATTGAACTTTGCTAATCTGTATTCGTGCATTGCTACTCCTTGCTACATACTTTGCCTTCCCAGAGCTCCACAAATTATACTTCAGGTCAGTGCAGCGAAGGACCCTTGCAATCTTGGTACTACGCCCAAGGACGAGGATGCCTTTGATGACGACTACCTCGACGACGATGATGATGTTGTTTTTGGATCCGATGGCGAGCCTGATCTCATCAAGACTAGAGCTGAGAGACTACGTCGTCGCCGCTTTCGCAAGAATACCACGGGTATGGGAGGTAACAGACACCGCCGCAGCCAAGATAATGGTAATGATGATCCTTACGCCAAAGTTAAATTTACTATACCATCTTTTTATGGGCGTTATGATGGGAAGAATATCTAGATTGGGAGATGACAGTAGAACAAAAATTTGCCTCCCACCTTGTTCCTGATAAACATAAGGTTAGACAAGCAACTAGTGAATTTAAGGATTTTGCTATAATCTGGTGGCAAGAATGTGCTTCATTAAACATACAACCAACTTCCTGGAATGAACTTAAAGCGGATCTAGATGAGATAACGAGAAAAGTTCATGGACCTACAGTGAAATTTACTCTTTTTTTTATGAAACATAGATGGCTTTGTTGATTGACCTGATATTTTATATAATTGCAATGACATGAATCTGGGACAATGAAGTAGGAGAGGCATCAACAACGATATATCAGTGACTATCAAGAAATGTTAACGAAACAACTAGAGTTGAAGCGTTAATTCCAAGCGATAGTAATAGAGCACCTCAATAGAAAAGAGGTCGGTGTAGAATGCTAGAATTGCATTCTTTCTCCTACCGAGGGAGTAACTACAGAAACAATTTGCTTGGCGGGATGTGACATGTGAGATGGCTCGGTGATTTGTAGAAGTAATAATCATCTGATTCCGGTGGTCTGCGTGAGGAGGGACTAAACAACGGCGGAGGTGCGACGGCTCCGGAGCGCGACGGGTCAGCATCGGCGGCTGCGGGTGCGACGGCTCACACTTGCTCCGGTGACCCGACCGGAGTGGGGAGAGTCGTCGGAGGCAGCAAGTCTCACGGTGGAGGAGGAGCTTATCCTCGCCAAGGAGCGTCAGCATAGGGAGGCGGAGCTGACGTTTGCGTCGGCTTCAACGGCGAAGAAGGTGATTCATGGCGTCGAGGAGTACACATGATCCGGATTTTCAGTGCTAGGGGGAAGTGATTCAGAATCAGGTGAGGGAGATGATCCAGGATCTCCAAGCTCGATCGACACCATCTCGACTCCGGAGTTTGTATCCAAGGCATGCAGGGTGGGATTCACAGTCCAACAACTTCAATTGGCGGAAGAGCAATTGGGTTGGAGCCCAAATAGCAAAGGATTGAAGGAAGACGCCCTGGCAGTAAGGATCGTCGATGCGGTCGTCCAGCAGCAGCTCCGGAGCGGTCCATGGCGTGGTCCCCTGCCGCCACCACGTCGGTCGCCGTTGAGAACGCTGGGGGACGCAATCGCGTCTGCAAAGGTATGTACGAGGGTTGAGATCGAGTCATGAACCTAGGCGAAACACAGCACCATCCTTGGCCCTGTCTTCCACTGCGGCGCGGCCATGGCCGGCGCCGGAGTCGGTGACGCGAACCCGATCAGTCAGGCGGGATTCAAGGAGGCTGCTTTCAAAATCGAATTCAGAAAGTTCTCGTAGTGGGCCGACTATCGAAGATGGGCCGAGAAGCAGGCCCAGGCGAACCTGTCTCAACCTATCGGTGCCATACCGGCGTACCGAGGGCTTGGCGGCAAACCCTAGGGCGCCGCACTCCATTGCTCCGAGGTGCGCAAGCTCGTACGTGGAAGCGGCGAAGTGTGGGATGGAGCAAGATGGAAGAGGTGCGCCGAATAGGGGTGGTGATGAGGACATCACCACGTTGGAGGACATACACGAGTCGACTTCGTTTCCACGCTACAAGTCGTCGCCACGTCGGGCAGCAATTTCGGTTCGGATTCAGCCGACACGTCTGCGCTTCAACTGCGATATCTCCCTCATACGACGTCCAATCAAGATGTTCTTGGATGCGTTGGAACCGTGACGACGAGACACTTCTTTTGGTTCTGGCCTTAGCTCCAGAAGATTCATGGATCATGCTGTATGACCACGAAAAGGTGCTGCGACACCTGTTTTAGGCCTTTTCAGGCTTTGTATCGTGTCGGGCCTTCGGCCCATGTCGTGGGCGCGGCGCCCCAACCCTAGCTCGCCCCCACAACATTAAAATCAGTAGCCGCCGTTGTTTAGAGTCGGGTTTTGCTTAGATTAATCTGCCGAGAACAGTTTCGCCGTCTATCGGTTTGTAGAACCCCAACTTTCCATCTTAATCATAATCTGCAGAGTCACTTCATATTGAGCTGCGTTCTTTCGAGTTCTTGCTTGTGTTCTTCGTTTCGCAGGCAGGGATTAGCCTTCTCGGCGAGGTCAACTGGTTTGTGACACGGTTGATAACCAGAGGAGTCGTGGTGCTAAGATTGCGGGGGTTCGAGTTTGCTGACTTGAAGCCGGATCGGTGTGTTGCGCTCCGCCCAAAACGAGTTATCCTTTACCTGACAGAAGATCGACCATCCCGTCCCCATCACCGCCTCTCCTCGTCGCCTCCATAGCTCGCCCTCGGCTTCTCCTCCCACCTCTGCTCCTCCTCCACTCTCTCTCCCCCTCGGATCTTGGACTGGAAACCCCAATTGGGGCGGCGGCGGCTTGGAGGGAGAGGCTCCCCTGGCGGTGGCTTTATAAGGCAAGATGGCTAGGGTTTGGGAGTTCGGACGGCTAGACATGGTGGCGTCCGTGCCACCTTTCCACGTGTCGACATCCGGACGGGCCGCGGTGCGCTGTGATGGGATTGGCTCGGCGGCGGAGCAGAGCTAGCGTCGGGCGTGAGAGAGAAGGGCATGTGAGGAAGAAGTACAATGGCGCGCGGGCCCTGCTCGTCAGTGACGGAAGCAAGGGAAAGAGGGGGCGCGATGGTTGATGGGCCGCTCGGTGGGCTGGATGCTGCTGGGCTGGGTTGGTTTGCGAGAAAGGAAGAGAGTTCAAGGAGGCGAGGTAGACTTTGAGAAGGATCTCGGCTCAAGGGATAAGAAGGCGACCGGGTTAGGCTGGGCTGCTGGTTGGGCCGAAGGCAGCCGGGCTGGGGTGCTTTAGCGGCTTAGGAAAAGATCAGGGGTGGATTTTGGACTTCGGCTAGGGATTGGGCCGAGCAGGTTTAGTTAGCTTTTTAAATTAGGTTAGCTTTTTAAATTTAATTCAAATCTAGGATTTGAATTCAAATTCAAACAAAGAGCCACAAAACCAAATAAACTCCAAATCACATCTATTTCATCCTTAGCACTTCAAATGATTTTAAATTTGAATTAAATTTGCCTAGGAATAAAGGGAGCAATTTGAATACAACCTTACATGTTTGTTTACATGCACAACAATTCACCAAAAAATTTGAAATTCACTTTTTTGCATTCAACAGATCCTACGTAAAATTTCGGGATGTTACAGTTTTAGGTATAGCAATCCAATATACTAATGCTGTTGGAGATGCTCTAAGCACCGATGGTGATTTAGCAGTTGTACGTTGATGTAACAATTTTGTTCTGATATTTTTTTCCATCAGAGAAAAATGAGAAAAAAGGAAAAATCAGAACCCGGTTTTGAACTTGTATCAGGCACCACCACATTCAGCCTCTAGCTTTGCTTAGGTCATATACGAGGAGCAGGATACAACCAGCTAAAGTGTATAAACTTTTGAAGCAGTGGTATGGAGGAGTTGAGAATATACCTTTCTCACGGATGGATTGCAATAATCTGATTGGTTGTGAGCGGAAGAAGTAATTACCATCCAATAATGCACAAACACTACTAGAATATTTGAAGAATAAGCTGTTAGAGGATCCTACTTTTTTAATGCTATACAATTAGATGAGGATGATGGTCAGATAGCCAATTTCTTCTGGGCAGATGGTCAAGCTATCATGGATTATGCTTGTTTTGGCGATGCGGTGTCATTTGACACTACATTTCAGACCAACAGATTTGAGATGTCTGTTGCACCACTCTTTGGAACCAATCATCAAGCAAACAATCATATTTATGGTTGCATTGTTATATAATGAAACCATTGATTCATTTGTATGGCTTTTTAACACATTTGTAACAACAATGTCCGGCAAGCATCCTAGCATATAATTTTGACGGATCAGTGTGCTGCCATGTCTACTGCAATTAGAACTGTATTCCCTATTACCAAGCATCGTCTTTGCTTGTGGCATATTTCCAAAATGCTGCTAAATATCTTAGTCACGTAATTGAGGAACACACTGAGTTTCTTGCATAATTTAAGAAATGCGTCTACCAAGAGAGTTAGGTGGCATACTTTGATCGATGAGTTATGACATGAATTATTGATTAATCATAAACTTGAGAATAACTCATGGTTGAATAACCTATATGCATTGTGGGCACACTTGGCTGCTATCTTCCGTGTCATGATGTACATACAAAACAAGCACGACTACATTTTTACCTCTCCAACCGGCTCTATCGGGGATTCCGGGTCATCTTACTCTCGCCATACACGATGCCTCGAGGACTAAGTGTTGCGGTCCTCAGCTTCTTCTCTGCCCCCACCCCCGCCCCTCCCCCCTCCACTGTTGTGTTGAAGCATCGATCAAATCATTATTGTTCTCATCCTCTAGGTTTGCGTTATTGTTATTCATTACTATTAAGTATTAAATTTCATGCAAAACCAATGAATGACTATTTTTTCCAAAATTTGATAAAAATTGAATGTACAACTAAAAGTTTTCCAATATTTCATACAAATTGCATGAGCTACTTTGTTGAAATAAATTTCCATACAAATGTAGGGAATTTCTTCTATAATTACATAGAAATTCTATCTATGATATTATACAAACCCAATTGAATTCTTGAACAACATAAATTTCTAATAGTTCCAACATTAGCATATCAATATTCCTAGAAAGTATATACAAATCAACTTCCTGATTAAATATAAATATTCCAATTTTCTAACAGCTTCTAGTTACATGAATAACTATAAATTCCGAGATCTTAGTACTCCATAATTACAATTTGGCCAGAAATATCTGTCTATATACCCATATATCCAACCAATTCCATTAAACCTCTATTTCTATTTTGTATTTCTGTTAGAAGAAAAAACTAATAACTAAAAAATATTTACCGGGCCTTGGCGGTCAGCGACGGAGGTTTCTAAAGTCACTGTCAGGTGATTGACATAAGTAACTGTCAGGCAATTGATATAAGTAGCTGACAACACAAATCAATTTCTCTACACAAGCAAAAATTCATTTGAATCGTAGAATCTCGAAAATAAATCGCTTAAGTGTTGAACTGTCCGAAATGGAACGGAGGAAAAAAAAAAGAAATGTCCTAAAATAATGTATAGGCATCGTTATCCGCAGTTAACGTTATATGAGAAAACCGTATGACGCTCGTCCGAGAACAAGATCGAGTGTCCCTCGCGAATGTGGCAACAATTTATTTGTTTTTTAAATAATTAGTGGAAAAATATTCATGTTGCATAGAAAACTACCACGGTGAGGAGCCCACCACCAACACAAATCAAGCCAATCAGGAGCTGCAACGTGTTCAACATATTGCCCGCGGTCATATGAGGTAACTAGTACGGAGTACACGCCAAAATAGAGATTTTTGCACCGTAATTTAACAAAAAGCTGGGGGATAACAATTACAATTAGGTGATTCTCCGCGCGCGTTGCTGCGGGATTTGAAAATGTTTTCGATAAGCAATGAATCATGCTTGTATTTGTATTATAATGTCAACTAACTATGCAAGTGAGATAAAAATCAATTCATGTTTGAGAATTCAAGATGATGTGCACATGAGAGAAATATCAATTAATATATTTTAGTGGGTTTTTAATGCATCTTAGTGGGAGGTAATGATGTGGCTTCATGAGAGATGAGAGAAATTCTTAGTGGGAGCCAAAACTAAGTTTTGTATGATAACTAGCAAGCATCATCAAGACAGCGGAGCTACACTGATATCCTTGCCATTGTGGCGGGCCCACCCACTCCCATTATTTGCTATCCTTTTTTATTTTTACTCTTTTTTTTTTGTGTTGCACCTTAATTCTATTGTTCCGATGTGCGATGTCTGTAGCCGCAATGGCATGTTTAAGGTTGAACAACACCTCCATATAAAAGAGATGAACATAAGAATACTGCAAATATGTCATTGGCCAAAACATTATATATTTACTCTCATAACGCAATTGTGAATTAAAATGCAAATCCGCCTTCCTATTTTTACTTTTCTAAAATGATAATGACAACTATCATGTCCGGGGTCCTCCCATCGTTTTTTTTTTCATCATCCTTACTCTGATGTGCATCTTGACTAGCTTAACATCGCCATTACACCATACATGGGACCTAGTTATGGGAAAAAGAAACATATCTGCACCTATCTCCTTCAAAACAAACAAACAAAAAGGCAGAGAGATAATGCCCTCCCTTAAAAAAGTCACATCGGACACTGTAGCATTTTTCGTTTGTTTGTAGTAAACATTGTCCTACCATGACCTAACTAGGCTCAAAAGGGTCTTAACTCAAGGTAACATGGATCGGTTGCGTAGTATTTTACGTAGGGCAGGCATGCTAGGACTAGACCGACCGATGCTGATGGATTGATCGTTTATTTTTGCTTCAACTTGGATTCAAACAGTGGTCTAAACCCTAGCTAGGTGCCTAGTCTAGGTATCCAAATCCTAATCAGTACTGATCACCATTACAGCTACTTATATGACGGGAACGTTTTGCTGAAACTTCGGATCACCATGACCAGAGATCTTTTTTCTCCCGTCCGTGGCGAATTGATCGGCAACGTGTCCGGGCGCTTCGAGTGAGTGAGCACGAGGACTGTGGGTAGACAGGTGTCCGTCCGGCTGGAAGTCTCGTCGGTCATCTCGGAGGTGGTGGTAGTGGTGGGGGACGGGACGGACGGTTCGTTGGCCCCCAACAGGTTGATCGCCAGTCGGGCACGACGCGTGCCGAGCCAAAACAGTGCCGACACGGCGGCTACGCGCGAGGCGTGATCCGTGACCGTCAGTGAATGCGACCGCCGGACGGGTCCGAGACGTGACGGGCGGCGGCGGCGATCCGCCGTGCGCCGCCGCCGTGCGTGACTGTGACAGACCGCGCCCCCGCCAGTGACGGTGAAAGCAGCTTTACGCTAGGCATCATTTGGGCTAGCAGGAGTATCTTGAAGCAGACTACGTTTCCTTTCTGTTTTTTTTATAAAAAAATTGGGAGGAAAGTGAACAGGAAGCCGCTGTGTATCATACCCACATTTAGTACTCCATGTATGAGGAGAGAGATTTGATGTGATAGGTGAATAGTGAAATTTGGAGAGAGAATTTTAGAAGTTGAAGGGAACTAAACAGGCCCATGAACGGAAGCAAAAAGTGCTGAACCCCCAGGGGCACATTTGCCATTCCTAGTTCTTGCAGGCCCTTGCTTGCAAGCACCCAATAGCATAACAACCACACCTGAGCCTGCGGCCTCACTGCCATCCAGGGGTCGTCGTCGTCCCTCCTTCCCTCTCCTCGCGGCATAAACAAATCAAGCTAAGCAAAGCAAAGGCAAAACCCCACCTCCTTCCTCCGCTCCCCTGCTTTGCGCGGCGACGTCTGGCTGGCCTGCGCGGCTGCGGAGATGGTGCAGATGGATGGCGCCGTGGGAGTGGGAGGCGGCGGGCAGGCGCCGGCGCCGCCGCCGCCGCGGCTGTGGCGACTGGTCGACGAGCGGTGCGACCTGCGCGCCATGGAGACGGACTACGTGCGGCGGTTCCACCGGCACGAGCCCCGCGACCACCAGTGCTCCTCCGCCGTCGCCAAGCACATCAAGGCGCCCGTCCACCTCGTAAGCGCCTCTGAAGTCTGAACCTGACTTTGTTTTCTTTTTTCACACATGCCGTTGAATTGACATAATCTATTTATCTCGGCTGCTTCTCCTGTTTCTTGCGTACCGGATCTTACCGGGTCGATCCGCCGCGGAGATGTCGTGCCGATCGGTTTCTTGATTTCTCCTCCGTTTCTATCCTTGATTAGGAAAGATGCCGACTTGGTTCAGAGTCACCGCTCCTTTGGCCCGTTTCTTCAATCCGGCACATCCAAGCCTGATTTGGAGGCTGTCTCGCAACTGGTCCTGCCTTGCTTGTTTCTCTCATCGCCCCCTCTCTCTTTAATTTTCTTGTGATTGGCCGGGCGGATCAATTGATCGGAAACCACGTCGCTTTCGGTGAAAGCTAATATTTCCGTTTCCTCGCAAGAAGCCTGTGAATTATTCTTTTTTTCTGAATGGTCGCCCAGCTTTTGCTCCCGTGTGAGCGAGGGTGAGGCTTTACGAGATGAACATGAGATGCATGATTGGTAGCAAATGATGGCCACCCACAAAGCCTCGACGATTTTTAATTCGCCTTTCGGTACCTCGTCTCACGTGGGAAGATGCTTCCCCCACCGCCAGCCACCTCGAGATCCCCGCTGAATCTGCTTTTCGCCAAATTATTTTGGGATTTCTAGGTGTTCTTGCATTGGCTGCCCTGTATGTATTCTTTGTTAGGCTTTGAAGGTTTCAAGCTTTATTCTGCAAGTAATCTAATCGAGATGGTGGAGGAGGAGGAGATATGCTTCACTTTGACTCCACTCCTTTGGATGTGGGTTCAACACTTGCTAGAAGATTAGATGCAAACTTTTCCAAAAAAAAGAAATAGCTTTTGCAGAATTATGAGATGCTAGCTTGTGATGCATTGAGTTGTTTATTTGAAAGAAAATCATCATTTTTGGGGCACTCTCCAGCCAAAGTTACCAGCATATGCTGAAATGATGCTACCTCAATTCCAAGTGTGAATATGTGTATACAGTCCAGAGCACTCTCAAGGCACTATACCTCGTTTTATAATTTTGTACCTCAGATTAAAAGAGCTGTCGTATTCTTCAATGGGGCTTAGTTGACCTGTACAGCACCGTTCCTACCATTTTCTTGTGATAATTTTGGCTTCTTTTCAGCTGTTCATTGATAGTACAGGCTGAGTTATCGGGTATAGTTAGGGTCTTTATGTAGCACAGTTAATACAGTAGCAATTGACCTGTGTATTGGAAACTTATTTTGCTCGATTGCTACATGCATGTGTGTCAATTGATCCTCTTCACATTCCTAATCATTATCTGATCAAGTAATTGTCTGGCAGGTTTGGTCTCTGGTGAGGCGGTTTGATCAACCACAGCTTTTCAAGCCCTTTGTGAGCCGGTGTGAAATGAAAGGGAACATTGAGATTGGCAGTGTGCGGGAGGTCAATGTGAAGTCTGGGCTGCCAGCCACAAGAAGCACAGAGAGGCTGGAGCTGTTAGATGACAATGAGCACATACTCAGCGTCAGGTTCGTTGGAGGTGATCACAGGTTGCAGGTATGTTTTGTTCTGTCCATCTTCAATTCATTTGGTTCAGGCTTGGTTGTAGTATTTCAAGATGCGTACTTCTTAAAGCTTGCATCAACATGTTGATCATGTTCAAGAAAAAAAATCATGTTGATCATGATCTCTTACCTGGAACTTCTATGTTCTATGTTCAATATGCTTAAGAAAACTAGCAGTGGCAGGATGCTAAAGAAAACTTTCAGGATTATTGATTGATCAGGCACACTAATGTCAAAAGGTCATCGCCAACTTTCATGTGGTTATCAAAGATTTATTGGCCTAACTGCTGAATATTTTCTTTTGTATTCACCAAAGTTCTGCTAAAATTGGTTTCCTGTCACTGCTGCATGTCGTAATTTCTAAGAGAAGAAATACCAAATGCTGGGTTATTCCTTTTTAATTGCATGGTCAAACTGTGCGCACATGACAGGTTGATTCCCACTAATTTCCTTGAATACTTTCCTTGGGTATGCATCTGTACTTGCAAACGGGGTACACTTGAAACAATTGACAGGTGTGCTTGGCATCTGCAGTTGTGCCCTTCTCCACCAACAATAAAGAATAACAATGCTCATGCACAAATAACGGTGGACTTATAGCTTAATCCTTCTCTTGCTAATAAAATAGTGCTCTAATGCAAAGCACCTTTAGTCTCAACTCATGGGGTGGTTGAACACGGGGAGAAGGGAGATATTTTCCACCTCATCTCTCTCATCCTGACATCTCCTGATGCATCTTGATGCGCTGCCATGCCAACAAACTGTTGTCGTCTAACCAAAAAACAAGCACTAGTTGTTGTTTATCTATGTGTGATGTTTGTATGTTCTCAACTACTTGGACTAACAAGTATGGCACTGACTTGCCATCCTTTGACCTTACATGCTGAATTCGTTGCATGAGGACCTGTCACTGCCTTGTCGTGCTCCATCCGTTTGCTCTCATCAGCGATGGCAACAAGTGGCCATGGTCACATGCACCGCATTTGGATAGTGGAAGCCACTTGTGACTTCTCTGAATCTAAGGGAGGATGTAGTTATCCATCTCTTAAGTTCGTTGGAAGTTGGAACAATACCAACTTTGCCTGTGCGCGGACTACTATAACTAATTGATGTGCTTGTCATCTTCCTCTGCAGAACTACTCCTCCATCCTCACCGTCCACCCGGAGGACATCGACGGCCGACCGGGGACGTTGGTGATCGAGTCCTTCGTCGTGGACGTCCCCGAGGGTAACACCAAAGACGAGACGTGCTACTTCGTGGAGGCCCTGCTCAAGTGCAACCTCAAGTCCCTCGCAGAGGTGTCAGAGGGCCAGGTCATCGGGGATCAAACGGAGCCCCTTGACCGGTGATGGAGATGGGTCAGTTCGTCGATTCAGAGCATCCCTTTCCTTAGAATGTGCAGAGCTATTCTCCAATGGAGCCCCTAGGCTCTTGGAACTTGCATGAAAAGGAGTTTTGAGGAAGTGCTACTGCTGTGAGGTATTCAAAATTATGTTTCCTCCTTGCGATTGTTGTTTTCTGTTCTTCTACAGCGTTGTATGTCGCCAAAGGAGAAGAACGGAATGCTGTGCTATTTGTAGTGATGAAGTAAAAGAAAAAAAAAGTTAGAAATGTGAGGCCCTGAACATCTACAATCTGATTAATGTGGACTATTAGAGGGTTTCTCTGCTGTTGTGTGGATCTGTGTAAATACATGCCCCTTGTGTAATTTTCGAGAGGATCATCGAGGAAGAACACTTGCTAGTTGCCAGAGATACTATAGTTGAACTTGGTTACCATGTAGAAACAAAGCTTTCCTGGGAATTTGGCTTTGCTGCTGCCCTCGGCAGCTGGCAATGTGGTGCTGCCGCCAAATATGCTGAGTAGTCAATGTTTTCTACTGCCTAATTTTGTTGGATTCATTCTCGCTCCCTAGTGGCACTCGTTCCAATGATATAGGAAAATGAAAAGGAAAAAAAAATCCTACGCCTTCCACGTGACTTCTAGATCGCATATTGTAACATGGCTTATAATGTGAAGCCAAAGTGGGAAAGGGTTGAACTTTTAGAAATATAGGGCACGATTTGAAACCCTGTGTTGTCGAGAATCAAATCCTACTGAAGTTGAAAAACCGTTGATGGTACAGTGCAGTGTTGTTTACAATATACGCATATGGTCATTTCAGTGGCTAAACAAAGGTTATCGTCATAGTCAATTGCTACCACAACAAGAGAGCTTTTCCTTTTCTTCTCTCAACCGTTTTTGTGGGCAGCAAAGTTTGACGTAACGTCACTAGTGGAGTCTTCATGATGTGTTTTTGCAGGCATTAGTAAAGTCTGTTTTGCCGTGTTTACTTTCCACATGGAAATGCTACTGCCTGTAGCATATATAGAAATTAACTAGGAATAGCTTTTTAGATTTTTGTTTTTGCTGCTAAATATTATTCCCATATTCACTACTCCATCGAAGCTGTTTCCTTTTTGCCGCCTGGTGTCGTTTAATTCCATTGTCAGAAATTAAATAGTAGAATTTTGAAAAATAAATACCACACATTATCCTGAAAAATAGAAGATAATGCAATCCTGAAGCACTCATCCTGAAATGCAAAAATAGAAGATAAATTTCATCTTAAAGTTCATGGAACAGAAACGTGCTAGAACCAGTTTCTAGAACATAAATTTTAGTTTACAATTTTCCAAAAGTGATCTTTCACAAATCGCTGATATTATTTATTTTCCCAAAATTACTTTTTCTGAATTTCTATTCCTATATTTTCAATAATTCACTATTCTCTATGATCTTTCTTCTTGCCACTATGGTTGTACTGGCGCCATTTGATTGCCATAAATGTTCTACAAAGCCGTAGAAATTTCAAAAGGGAAATATCAACTCTAAATCCTAAGATTTTATAAGTATTTGCACATTCTAGATCTTTTAAAAAAAGTTTACTATAGTTCGTGATGGGTACTTTAAATCACCACATGAATATGAACTGAATTTTCATGGCAATGTGAAACCAGCTCATTATGGGTGAACAACATGACCCTTGGAAGATCATAGGGGCTTATATTACATAACTTAAATCAATTATGGGACATGCAGTCCCTATCTTTCCTTCGCAGTCTGTATCTTTCCTTCGCAAGATTACACTGCTCTGTTCACAAGAACTTCACAGGAGTAAAATTGGATGGAACCAATTTCATGAAAACATTATGTATTTTATTATACTTTTTTGAAAAATTATATCCTTTTTTCTGTTCTGAAGTTGCTGGTATTGTTTATAGGATTTTTATTATTTTTATTTCCAGTAATCTTTTCTCAAACGTGTAATTACGTTTACTTGATGGAAGTGCATAACAAAACGACCATATATATAGCCAGAATAATGCCAAAGATAGAAGTATAAATTTTTGTGGTTCTTTTTTTATATAATGGATAAAAAGTTCCGGCCTTCACTTCAAAAGAAGCTAGAGTCATTTATTACAAAAGTTTGCAGAACCTCCGTCTGCCTCACAAAGAAAATGCCAATAATAATTTCAGTGCCAGAAAAAAAATTATGTCCAACTTTTGACCATGCAAGATTTCGACGTTCCGTAAGGCTGATCGAATATCAACATATATAAAAACGAACTCTAGTAGAAAACTTCATACACAAAACGGTTTGCATGCGGAAAACTCTATTTCATTTTTAAATACAAGTTAAAAACTCTATCTTGTTTTCAAAATACAATTTAAGAAAAGTCTATCTCGTTTTTATTTAACCAAACACAAGCTGACATTTTTTAACTTTATAATTTTTCCCTGACCTCCCGGGCAGATGGGCTGGACGGGCCCACGCGCTGTCCCGATCATCCTTGGACGGTGCCCTCTCCTCCTTGCTATCGCTGTCTTTCAAGGTCGGCCCGACCAGGCCTTTGGTGCCGCGCTGGCCGCTGCCACCCGCTGGCCCAGGCCACGGGGGGCCCATGATCCCTATCAACTTTGAGCCTCATCCATCGTCGCTGGGACCACCTGCCAGTGGGACCAACCGCGACGACAATCCTGTGGTGTTTAAATCAGATGGGTTCTCAAATAGTCATTGGGCTGGGGAATTAATTTGGCGGCTGATCGATGCTTCATCATGAACGCTGGCCTCACAAACGCGAAAAGCATAGTCAAATGTTTGGACTCCGGCGGCAAAATATGAGGCTGAGGACTAAAGGCGCTTTTTTTAGATTGATACTGTTTGGATAAGAAGGCTTAAAGATACAAACCATTAAAATCTAAGTATCATAGCTCAGTTGGTGTTTTTTTTTTCTACTATAAAGTTAACATATCTAGTAGCTATTTCGATACATCTAGATAGAGCTACCCATAGATAAATTTAACTCTACCTGATATTAACATGTCCAACTAATTATATAAGAGCAACTACAACAGTTTGGTTAAATGTATTCTTCTCGATAAAAAATGTAATTATATAAGAGCAACTACAACAGTTTGGTTAAATGTATTCTTCTCGATAAAAAATGAAAATGTCAGTAAAAATCCGATCCAACAACATCTCCTTCTGCCTCGCTACTCTATCCCGCTCTCCATCCCCTCTCTCGTCTTGGTATTTTTGCGGAACCGTGTCGTAGTCGTCATATCTCTCCTCCGGCGCTCCCCCTGGGATTTCTCACGTGCATTTGAATTAATATGGACAATATTTTTTGACGGAACCGGCAGGGGAGACCCCTATCTTTATTTTCTGTTAATATGGACAGTGCTATGGTGAGTCTGTTGGTTATTCTGTAGTTTTAGGAGGTTTTCTATTTTTTTTAAGTCCTCTAAAACTCTAGAGTTAGCCAAGATTATACCTAGAGTGTTGGAGTTACTCTAACAACTATCTCCCTAGCTATCTCTACTCATCTCATCCTAAGTAAACATTAGCTTATCTAAACGGGGCCAGAGCCTCGTATTTATGTCTTACTATTCCTACAATAATATTTTCGGTGCCAACTTTTTGGAACCATGCTTTATGGTGTTTGTACCCTCTGTTCAGTCTTTCAGATAATGCAGTGTAGTCTTTCAAATTAAAAAAGATGTATGAGCACCAATAGTTAATATCAAGATATTGCGGTTGTCTGCCCTCAAAGAAAAAAAAGATATTGCGGTTGTCATTCAAAGATGCTAATAATAGAAATGGAGTGTGCGGTATGTTTACACCTCCCCAGGGGCGGAGCCAGGCCCCGGGCTGCCGGTGCTGCAGCCCAGGTCCTCGGCCAAGTAAACAGTGGCAGCTCATGAAAAACAAAGAGATTAAGCTTCAATTTTACGAACTCATGTGTACTAATGGCTTGAACTCATGTGTACTGATGGCTTTAGCCCGGATCCTAGCATGCTACGCCACGCCGATACGTCGGTCTGCTGCCGTATCGCGTATCGCGGACGTTTCCGATACGCGATACGGCGGCAATACACCACTGATACTTATTCAGTACTACTACGCTTACTCTTCCTCCCTACTTTCTTAGATCGATTTTTTTTCCTTTAATTAGATGGCAGCAACAGGTACCAGCAGTGTATGTGCAAGTGCTAAATGCTTCCAACACCAATCCAACTATTTAAGACTTATTTTATAAATTAAATTATTCTATTTGAGACTTATTTTATGTATTAAATTTAAATTCTAAACGTATCGACGTATCAGGTTAATTTGAAAATGACGTATCGTATTAGCGTATCCGTATCCGATACCGATACACGTATCTGAATCGGCGTGACGTAGCTAGCATGATCCTGGCTCTGCCCCTGCACCTCGCAAAGAAAAACTAAAATTCAAATATTCCAAACATCTTATGCACGAGAGACCAGAGATCTGCACTTAAGTATGGATAGGACTATGGGAGGGTCTTGAATGCCTTGCTCTCTAGATCTTGCCAGGGAGCTAAAAGATATAGAATCGAAGTGGTCGACACTGGACAGGTTTGCCGGCCAGTGCACTACTCCAGTACCGTGGACCTAAAACCTTTCAAGCTCTGCAACAGAAAATAGTAGTTGATACCCGGACGTTGCTGCGGGATCTTTTAATGAAATTTAAAAATAAAAATAATAAAGTGAAATTTAGAAGCAGAAATACTAAAATAATTTCTTCGTATTATTGTATGTTGAGAGAAATAGAAATCAATATTTTGTAGTGGGGTGCTCGTATATAATTTAATATAGATATATAGATTTTTTTAGATTGGGCGGTGAAAACAATTAAGATGATGTGGCTCCACCGCATGCGAGAAGTATATAGTTTAATATATATATAGAATTAGACGGGGCAAACAATTAAGATGACGTGGTTGCACCGCATGTGAGAAGTATATAGTTTAATATAGATATAGAATTAGCAATCAACGTATCTTGGTGGGGTGCTTAGTAGAGGATGACGTGGTGCGCTGCAAGAATCAGCAATCAATGCATCTCGGTGGGGGTGCTTAGTGGAGGATGACGTGATGCGTTGGTAGGGTGTTTAGTGGAGGATGACGTGGCGCGTTAAGGATTGAGAGAATTTCTTAGTGGGGAGCGCTAATATAGTTTTGTATGATGATACATACAAGTCCACGAAATTTCATTTTTCTAGCTGTGTTTAGTTCCCCGTCAAATCACCAAACTTTTCAAAATTCTCTCTCCAAACTTCACTATTCACCTATCACATTAAATATCTCTCCTCGTGCATGGAACACTAAACGTGGGTAAATAAAAAAACTAATTACATGGTTTTGATGTACACGACGAGACGAATCTTTTGAGCCTAGTTAGGTCATGGCAGGACAATGTTTACCACAAACAAACAAAAAGTGCTACAGTGCGCTATAGTGTCAGATGTGACATTTTCACCAAACTTTTCCTACCACTTATTCGAACTAAACACACCCTGGCTGTGTTTAGTTCCAAAAAGTGGATGGAAGGGTTTGGTGAAAATGTCGCATTCGATACTGTAGCGCACTGTAGCACTTTTCGTTTTGTTTGTGGTAAACATTGTCCTATCATGATCTAAGTAGGCTTAAAAGATTCGTCTCGTCGTATACATCAAAATTATGTAATTATTTTTTTATTTACCCACGTCTAGTATTCTATGTAGGAAGAGAGAGATTTAATGTGATAGGTGAATAGTAAAGTTTAAAAAAAGAATTTTGAAAAGTTTGATGATACGATGAGGAACTAAACACAGCCCCCCAATACATGGACCACACCACATGGCCGACGGCGATGTTCCGTTGGGCGTTGGCTTCCAACTTACGTGGGCCCAGCTAGAGCACACAGCATGGGCCTAGGACAGGTCACATGACCACACCACAACCAAGCCCGGGATCAGCACTAGAAGCCCACGGCCATGTGTTTGCGTCGCATTTGCCATATTAATTGGGACGAGTACTTTTTGCGCGCCTTAGCGCGTCCTCGCTTGGCTGCCGTCCCACCACCACGTTCCACGGCGGCGCAGTTGCCCCGCGCCACGCCTGGGCTCGCTTGGCCGCCGCCCCACTGTGTTGCCGCTGCGCCGCGCCTGGGCCTGCTCGGCCTGCTCCGCCACCACCGCGTGTAGATCCGACTGTGGCGGACACGCGGTATATGAGAATTTGATATCGGATGCTGAATTTGGACCTAAAAGGCTAAAACGTAAAACCTTTCAAGCTCGCCATGAGCACTGCAACAGAAAATATACATGCATACGAGTCCACGAAATTTCATTTCTACATAATACATTTTTTTTAGAATGATTTCTACATAATACATGGTAACATGGACCACACCACATTGGCCGACGGCGGCGTACCGTTGGGCGTTGGCTTCCAACTTACGTGGGCCCAGCTAGAGCACACAGCATGGGCCTAGGACGAGTCACATGACCACACCACAACCAAGCCCGGGATCAGCACTAGAAGCCCACGGCCGTGTGTTTGCGTCGCATTTGCCATATTAATTGGGATTTGGCCATAACCCTACTGACCATGCTGCAATTAGCTGTATCACTTATTAATCGTCCTTTTCAGAATTTATGATTTCCTCATAATATTTGTCTGCTTCGCTGATGGCTCTACCAGAGTACCAATCATTGAAGAGGATTATCATATACCCCCTCTGATTTTAAATACTCCATCAATCCCAAATATAGCTACGTTAAAATTTGTCCAAGTCGATGTTTTCATGATATTTAACTAATATTATCTTCAAGAGTATTTAATTTCAAACAAAAAGATTACATATTACGACCGTTTCATGTTTTTACACTTTTTTCAATTCATAGTCAAAGTTTGAAATGTTTGAGAACTATATATAACTAATTTGCCCTGAAAATGCACTATAAAAGCGCCATGATTTTATCGGGTCCACTAAGAATCACACATTTATGGTGAAAGCTCCATTTCAATGACCTTGTCGCTGTACAAATCGCCAAATATTTGTGAATGGTTTTGTTGAGACGGTTTTTACTGTGGAACGTGTGCACAGAAGCGGCCAAGACGAGATAGCTGCAAGCCGGCAAGAAAAGGCTCTGGTCCCTGGCTCTGGTTTGACGTCTTGTTCATCAAACGATAAAACGGCACGCATAAGATTGCGCGCACCTGACCTCGGCTGTCTGTCTCCTCCCCGAGCCCGTGAACCATGAGCCACAAGACGCCATATGTAGTATGTAGACCATCGCAGAGATATGATACACACACACACATACGTTAACACACAAGATGTAGTCCATGCTAATGCCTATGCAGAGATGCATGAATCTTTTTCCTGCCATGCTGAAAAAGGCAATTGGAAAAGCAGATTCCTTGAGGGGGAAAAGGCGAGGAAATGGAGTAGCTAGCCAATAAGATAAGCTCGATCAGTTCCTGTCTACTACAAATGGTTCAGGACAGATAGATGTAATTGAAATAGTTAGAACTAAGGATTTGTGCATCTATGTGATCGAATTCTTTGTAGTGCCAACTGCCAATGAGGTCAGAATAGCTACATTTTGACTTGATCCTTGCCAGATTGGCATCAAGTTTAACACACGATGTTGAACCCCGAGGGTAACCACTCAAAGTGCTGAATGAAATGGGGCAGTTGCACAACCCATATGGAGGTATGTCTGTCATATATATGTGCACCAGCAAGATCTGCATAAAGTTGCACTCCATGCCAGAACCTGGCTCTCTTCACAAGACACATTCCCCTCCTTCACCCTCCTCAGTCCTCTCACTCTCCTCACACTCACTCACTGAAAGCTGATGAAAGTAAGTAGCTACTCCCTCAGTCCCTCGTGCCACCAGCTACCTCCCATCCCTTGCTCTGGACTCATCTGCTTGGCGCAGCTCGCACAGTCCTTGGATTCTTGCACTTGGAGCTTCCCTTCTTCTACCTCCCACTCCCAGCACCAGCAGCCCAGCCAAGATTTGCATCCTAGGGATCGCCAGGAGAAAAAGCTCTTCTTGGAGCCCTCTGCTTGGCTTGGTTATCCCTCTCGCTGCAAACGACGCTGCTGCAGGGCAGGCAAACATGGCCGCGCCGTCGTTGCGCGGTAGCCTCGCCGTGGCCACGCTGCTGCTAGGCGCGCTCGCATTGCTCCAGGCGGCCATGGCGGCGGGGCCGACGTGCGTGGGCTTGGCCCCGGCGAAGCGCCGCCCGGAGGTGATATGCATCCGGGACTTCGGCGGCGTGGGCGACGGCCGGACGCTCAACACGTGGGCGTTCCGCAAGGCGGTGTACCGCATCCAGCACCAGCGCCGGCGCGGCGGCACCACGCTGCTCGTGCCGCCGGGGACATGGCTCACGGGAAGCTTCAACCTCACCAGCCACATGACGCTGTTTCTCGCCAGGGGCGCCGTGCTCAAGGCCACGCGGGACACGCTCGGGTGGCCGCTGGTGGCGCCGCTGCCGTCGTACGGCCGGGGACGGGAGCTGCCGGGGCCCAGGTACGCCAGCTTCATCAGCGGCGACGGCCTCCGCGACGTCGCCATTACAGGTGAGCCTGAACTCCTCTGCTCCGTCGTCACCTCCATGCGTGTCGCGTTGCTACTGTTTGCTCGTGAAATCGGAAGTCCTGAACGACTTCCGGATCGTCGACGGCAGACACAAGGCCGAAGCAAACATCCTGCACACAGAAATTTTAGCCATACGTCGTCCTGTCATGCTTCTGCAAAAAGGTTGACAGCATGAGAGTTCGTGAGTCGTGAGCAAAGTAAACCTGCCGAGTTGTTAATACAATCTTAGGGTTCTAAAAACTAGACAGAGCACCACTGGAGACAGGACGGGTTGGGTAGCACGAGTTCAGATGGGAGATGTCTGATGTGGTACCACTGGATAAAATATGTACTGAATCATAGCACTTCCATCAGTGTTAGTGGGCTTGTTAAACTAAGTTTCAGACCCATGCTAGTAGTTGCATAGCCTAAATTGTGCCATGCTGTCCTGCTGAATCTGTTAAAGAAAACTGGACTTTGCTGAATCTTTAGTATATACTCCGTATGATGGTCTTGCCATGGGTACAGCCGGCCTGTTGAATCTTGCTCAGCATTTCATCACTACATGTACACGCACGAATGCTGGGAAATCATCGCTTGCCCAACCGGCTGCGGTAGATAGGATTATCGTTGTTGTAGCCACAATTAGTTGTTGTGGTTGTTTATTTTGTTAAGTTGCCTTGCCCCCTTTGTGGGTTCTTGTATTGACATGACCCACAAAGAATATTTACTTACGAACTTTGTACTGTCCTTCAAGATAGACTTAGCAACCAAACACCAAAATTAAAATTTAGATTTTTGTTACTTGCGGGCACCTAAAATGGTACCTCCGATACTAACATTTTATACCTCCCGAATTATAATTGGTGGCATCTATTGAGTAAGTTAGAAAAATAATGCTCCTTGCTCAAACCTATCAGATACTCTGTTACGGCCAGGACCTGAACTCTTGTGTCTCACTCAGCTTGATCCAAATCAAATTGAACCATCTAAAATGGTTACATCTCCGTGCGCCGATCACTTTTTGCTCTTATGCCTGATGGTTGCAGGTTTGCAGCACCATGAAGGCATAAACACTTAAACAGTATCTCAGATTGTGATTTCCTCCTCTCTTTTTTGTGCATTAGGTGACAAGGGAGTCATCGACGGGCAAGGTGAGGTGTGGTGGAACATGTGGAGGCAGAGGACCCTTCAGCACACTAGGCCAAACCTTGTGGAGTTCATGCATTCCACTGGCATTCACATCTCCAACATCGTTCTCAAGAACTCACCCTTCTGGAACATCCATCCTGTCTATTGCGAGTAAGCGCAAGTCGATATATGCAATCATCCATCTAGTAATCTGTAAATAGAAATTCTGCTTTCAGTATTTCCATTCAGTGTGGTTCTGGAAACAAACATAATTCAGACTCCCACGAAAATTCACAATTTTTTTTCGAAAAGTTCATGTGCCACAGAGAATGAAACACTGATACAAACTCATTTGTCCTTTCAGCAATGTGGTCGTAACCAACATGATGATCTTAGCACCACATGACTCCCCAAACACAGACGGAGTCGATCCAGGTATGCTGCTATCCATCTTCAGTGTTTTGTGGCCATGCTCAAAGAAATGTGTTGTCCTGCATGATAACGTAGACGAAGTAACGCATTAACGACGCTGAATCCCGGTGCAGATTCCAGCAGCAACGTGTGCATCGAGGACTCGTACATCTCCACCGGCGACGACCTGGTGGCGATCAAGAGCGGCTGGGACGAGTACGGCATCGCCTACGGGCGCCCGAGCTCCGGCATCACCGTCCGCCGCGTGCGCGGCTCGTCGCCGTTCAGCGGCATCGCCATCGGCAGCGAGGCCTCCGGCGGCGTGCGCGACGTCCTGGTGGAGGACTGCAGCATCTTCGACAGCGGCTACGGCATCCACATCAAGACCAGCGTCGGCCGCGGCGGCTACATCCGCAACGTCACCGTCGACAACGTCCGCCTCAGCGGCGTGCGCGCCGCCGGCGTCCGCATCGCCGGCGACGCCGGGGACCACCCCGACGCGCGCTTCAGCCGGCGCGCCGTGCCGGTGGTCGACGCCGTGCGCATCACCAACGTGTGGGGCGTCGGCGTGCAGCGGCCAGGGTCGCTGGAGGGGATCAGGGACTCGCCCTTCACGCGCATCTGCCTCTCCAACGTCAAGCTCTTCGGGTGGAGGAGCGACGCCGCGTGGAGGTGCAGGGACGTGCGCGGCGCCGCGCTCGGGGTGCAGCCGTCGCCGTGCGCCGAGCTCGCCACGAGCGCCGCGGCGGCAGGCTCCTGTGGCTACTAGTGCTTTTAGTTTAGTTTTAGCTGGATGCTGAATTAATGTGCTCTGTTTTTAGCTTTGGATTTGTGTGTTTAGTTGTGTTTGAGATTGATGATGTCGTCTGTGTCGAGCTTACTTTAGGCTTTCTGCTAATTGCTCAGGGAACATTAGATATAATTTGGTAGGATACTGATGTTTAGCTGCTGTGTGCTTAATATTCTGCTAAGTGGAAATGTGTGTCATGGACTGATTTCTGAATGATGATAGACGGGTACACGTAGCCCACTAATAGTACAATATTTTCTTACTTGTTAGTCTACTCATCATACTCCACCACATAGTTAACAGAACATGAATGGAATGATGGAAGATAGTGGCACTTCCAATTAATTTTGTTACAATGCCAGATATGTTAGTTTTTATAAGCAGATAATTGGGTTGTGTTTTTATCTCTACTCCTAATAATCCTGTACTGGAGAATCTCGTGGTGCGGAACCAATTGTTCTGCCTCCCCTTAGGTCTGCCTGCCATCCATCCATACGCGAGAGCCATCCGACGTCTACCTGCGATCCCGCCCGTGCCAATCCATCCGCTCGCCCGTCCGCTTCCCTCCCCTTCCGCGTCGTGCCATCTCAAATCCTAGCGGCCCCTCCCTCCCCTTCCGCCGCGTCGGCCCTCCCCAATCCACGCCGCGCCCCACGCCCCTCAGTCCCCTCCGACCACTCCCCGTCCCTCCCCGGTGGGTCGCTGCATCCGGTGGATGAGCACCATCGGTGTGGCGTCGGAGGACGTCGGCACTCTCCGCCCCCCGCCCCCCGTCCCCACACCCTTCCGCATCCACCGCCCCGCGCACCCTCCTCGCGCCCCTCCGCCCTCGGATGGATCCCGCAGCCGGCGGCCCACTCCACCGACGACGAGCGCGATGGGTCCGGAAGTGGTGTCCCGCTTCCGGCCGGCAAATCTGGTAGGCACCGCGGTGGGGCTGCGGGCGGGGGGCTGGGTGGACGGCGCGGAGGGCGGGGAGGACTGCGGCAGGCTCAAGCCCTGGCGCAGGAGGCTGCTCGCGTCCATGGCACTCTCGTGTCCCTCGGCCGTTCGCCTCGCCGTCGCTGCCGTCCTGCTCGTCGCCGTCGTCGTTGCGCTCTTCACGCTCCCTGTCGAGAAGGTGCGAGCCTCCGCCTCACCTCGCTGCGAGTTGCTTCGTTTTTGCATGAGATTGCAGTGCCTGCCGTATAAGGGTTGGCAACCTCAACCTCCTGATGTGTGCGATCATGATACACGCACTTGGTAATCTGTGCAGCTTAACCTCTCCGCGACATCCAGGTACGGATCGGTGGAATCCGTCTCAAATTCGCTCTGAATTTTGACTAGCCAGTGGCAAATGAATGTGCTGCTTCCGAATTATAATCCAGGCTACGTACAAGGAGGACCCCGGGAACCCTCGGTATTCTTTCAGAGTGAGATTTCTTAGTTATGTTTTCCTTTGTGTTGCACGAGATTCGTGGATGCGTACAAGGAGGACCCCGGGAACCCTCGGTATTCTTTCAGAGTGAGATTTCTTAGTTATGTTTTCCTTTGTGTTGCACGAGATTCGGGTTGATGCAGTTTGGTTAATCTGTTTCGTTCTGATTTGATCTGGGCAGCATCTGTTGTTTAGCGTGACAGATCCTGCCCAAAGGGTGAAGCCAGTTGCAGCATCAGATGTAAGCAGCTGTATAAATTTGTTTAAGTGATTTGTTAGCCATTTGTTTTGTTGCGCTCTTCTCTGATAAAATTTCTTTTCCTGTGGCTTTTACTTTGTGAATGCAGATTATGTGGGTGAAAGCAATGGGGAAGCTAGAGTGCATGGATAGTGCAGATAGGGAGATGCTGTGGCCTCAGCTTGTGCAGGGGTTTAAAGACCTTTCCCACCGGCTTAAGGTAGAGTGCTGAGAATATGAAATTGTTTCCCGTGCTCGTGTACTGCTTTTCTTTGTATGTATGTGGCTATATAATATAAGTATGTTGATATATGAACTTTTAACAAGCATGCTGATATATGAAATCCTAGATCAGTTTGCAATGACATGTTCTCGGACTATTATAAATTTGTAAGGAATAGTTTTGGGTTCTATCTGTAATATTGACATTGACAGGTGCCACATCTTTTTTTCCGCCAATGTTTTCCATGGCCCCATCTCTGAGTTCCAACCATTCTGGCTGAAGGGAAGCATTGTGTTCGACATGGCTTACTGGTTGTGTTAGACCAAGAAGGAAATGAGATAATTAGCTTGAAGCATGAACGATAAAAAAGAGACAATTTGACCATACCATGTTATAATACTTAGCATTTGCACTTCTAATTTATTGTTCACCTGGTTTTATGACAGATTTATTTGTTTGCCTAATGTATGTAAAACATCAGAAATTTATAATGATAAAAATCTTCAAAGAATAAAGTTCATATTTTATTCCTGCTTTTATTAATCTAGAATGATACAGCAATATTGCCACGCAACAATCCATTACTAATGGCATTAGCAAGTTGTGTAGTTTCTTTATATCTGCCTTTAGTCACCTTAAAAGAATGATCCTAGGATATACAATTATGAACCTTGTCATAGATACCAAATATGTGCCTGTCACTTGTTCCTAACCTGGGCTTGATCAAGTATGAAATAAAATACATGAGAAACTAAATACTCAATTATAATTGGTCCTATTGTATTGCGGATCTGGGTAAAGCGCTAAATTGCAGTACCTGGAATCTGA
Source organism: Echinochloa crus-galli (assembly GCA_900205405.1). Lineage (NCBI taxonomy): Eukaryota > Viridiplantae > Streptophyta > Magnoliopsida > Poales > Poaceae > Echinochloa > Echinochloa crus-galli. The sequence continues at coordinate 959,787 of OAMR01000386.1, read as the reverse complement.
GGTTGTTCAATTAGCAATTGATTTACATACTTGTATGCTCTATGTAGCAGAAACTAAATACATGAGATAATGTATACAGACTATACAGTTAGCTCTTCTTGACTCCTGTTCTTCCAATACTATAGTTATAATTATTTTGGCAAAAATATAACGTTTTACCAAGGTCAGAGAATATCTGTCAATACTCTCTCCCCTCCCCCCAAATTCATTTATAACTTTCTTATAGAACTGCAATAACACTGATGTATTGGAATCATTATATAAACAAATCATTATTGTACCTCTGGAAGAAAACATATAATGGATTGAAGCTAAGTAAGCCTGCACATTTTGTTATTAATGCTTGAATTGTTGGTACTACAACCTCTTCATAATAGTTGTGACACAATGTTATTTGTTGCACATTGTATTGCTTGCTCGATCCAATTTATATGGCAGTGAAAATAATGGAAACATTGTATGCAAAATCTTTTTTTTTGAGGAACCACAATATTACATTCTTAACAGAAATCAACAACAACAACAACAACATAGCCTTTTGTCCCAAGCTAGTTGGGGTCAACGAATAAAAATCCACTTAACTGTGTAAGGACATGTTTAGGATGTTATCATGCTAAATTAGCCATGTCAACATTCATATCGGATATCTCTGTGTATTAGCTTAAAATTTAAACAATTTGGTGAGCTTTTACTAATGCTTGGTATTTTTTGTGTAAATCTTGAATGCATGTTAATTATTGACCAAGATTAATCTTTTTTGCTGTTCATCAATGGCATCAAATACCATTTGTTTCCTGAGCATTGATAAGAGGCCCTCATATTTGCAATTGCAGATAACAAATGATACATGTGCATACTTGCATAAAAGTTTTTGGTATCAAGTATAGTATATTGTACCATAATCTTGATATAGAATGAAGTGTTCTGATTGAACATACAAATGTCTCATATCTTCATTCCTTATATTATTTTCATCCATTCGATTTTGTTCTTATTACATTCTTATCTAGTGACAAAATCACATGGCCCATGTCTACCGGCTCTCCATGTTATCTTGTCCATTTGAAACATAGTTGTGGTTGATTTTGATATAACATGATATACTTTAACTATGTTCGGTAGTTGTGAAGCTTGAGTATGCGATGTTTATGCCCGTCTCAAAAAATATTTGTTTGGATCGATAATATTCTTTTTATGCTCGATGTATTACACTTGTAGCAATGCAAGGACACTCAACCACGGTTGCCCAACATCCATACCTTTACGGAAAATAAAAGTACTAATTTTCATGGATTTCGGTGCGACCGTACGACCGTTAAATTTGAATTTTTCGTATGGTCTAATTATTCTTGCTCCATGTATCATACCCGTAGCAACGCACGGGCATTTACCTAGTAACTGTAGAAGTGGACGATTTAGAAGCAAGTGTTGAAGTAACTTGGGCTAATTTATCATCATAATACTAAATGTGGGTGATTTTGAAAAATAAATTGACTGCTGGCCTGGCCTCGGAAGATAATATCTTTTTTTGAGCAACAGAAGATAATATCTTAGATCGCCCAACTATTACTGTCAATGATGATTAGATCCCACCAAATTGATTTTGGATGTTCTAATTTTATTTGAAAATGTTAACTAACAAATAAATAAAATAGAACACTACGAGCACTCACACCCTGGACAAGTGACATGTTCGGAATTTAAAAATGTATTTTGTGAGTATAGAAACCCGTGTGACACCGCACGATAAGTTCGGGGACTTAAAAATATATTTTAAGAATTTGGAGACTAGATGAGATCCCAGAACAAATTTAGGGATCTAATAGTATATTTTGAGAGTTTGAGACCAATATTACACACTGGGATAGGGTTAAGGACCGTCTATATATTTTACTCTTTAAAGAATATTTAGAAGTCTATAATGCTTACTTTTAATCATACGTTTCATGTTAAACCTGTAATAAATTTCGTAAAGCTATTCTTCAAGAAAAGTTCCACAGATCATACTTTTTCTTGACACCATATGTATCACAAAAATACATTATTGAGACTTGCCAAAAAAAACTTACAATCAATTTTTCAAAAGTACAATTCTATTATCATGGCATTTCACAGAGCTTCCCATTTAGTGACATTCATATCGTAAAAAAACTACACTTTTGGAGCAACTAAAAGCTTAGTTTTGTGTACAAAAATAAGTACACTTTGACGCAGAAAACGTAGTTTTTTTTATACTTAGAAAACGTAGTTTTTGAAATTGGTTCCAAGGTGTATAGATTTGCTGTGCCTTTTTCCATTTCTAGTTTATTGGACTAGTTTTAATAGTGTAAGCAATAATTTTTACAATTAAAATATGGTTTATATGAAACTAGTTTTAATAATGTAAGCGATAATTTTAACTTGCAATTGTAGTATAGCTTTAGGGAATTTTCTGTTCATTTGTGTCAATTTATTTGTCTATAAACTCCTCTTCTGTTGCCTCTAATTAGGAAATCCAAAGGGTCATGCAAATGCAATTCCTATAGTCGGCATCTGGACGCTGCCCTGCCGGAGCGAACACTCCACGGCGACGCCGTATAGTCTTGCCGTGCGGTCGTATTAATTAATTAACACCCACAGTCCATTAACTATTCATTCAGACAAAGCAACACAAGGTTAATCGTTTGCTAATTAAATTTAGTCTTACAAAGTTGACCAAGTGGCAGCAGCGGGGACTCTCTGCTCTGGATCCAAAGGCGAACACTATAAATTGGGGGAGAAAATGTTCCTTCATGTTGACACTCCACACTGACTCAAGCTGAGTGTGTACGGAGGCCAGCAGCAAGCTAGCTCGACCTCAACTTGTACACACTCTAGCCATGCTCAACTTGTACCCGAGGCACCAGCTCCAGGCGAGCGCCTTCGTCGACGACGGCGACGAGAACGTCGTCGACGCCGACGACGGCTACGGCGCCTTCTACGGCTACGCCATCGCCGTCGTGTGCGTGACGCTCTTCGTGTTCTGCGTGCTCGTCTCCACCGTCAGCGTCTGGAAGGCGAGCGCCTTCGCCACCCTGGCCGCGCTGCTGCTCAGCGTCGCCGGCTGCTTCGCGCCCGGGAGGTGGTTCCGCCGGAGCCGGAGCGGGAGGCGGGGCGCCGGCGCGGAGCTGGTCGTCGTCACGGTCACGTCCACGGCGGGCACGGCGCGGCCAGGCTACCCGTGCGCTCAGGTGATGAACGCGCCGCCGGCGTTCGCGTTCCAGTGCCCGCTCGAGGCGGGTGAGCCTGCGGCCGCGGCGGCGAGCGGCGTGGTGTGCTCGGTGTGCCTGGAGGACGTGCGCGGCGGCGAGATGGTGCGGCAGGTGCCGGCGTGCAGGCACATTTTCCACGTGGGGTGCATCGACATGTGGCTGCACTCGCACCGGACGTGCCCGTTGTGCCGCTGCGTGATCTCGCCGACGGAGAAGGTAACACCGAAAGATGCTGCGGCGGTGGCGGCGCCGGCGTCGTCTGATGATCACGAGCTGCCGCCGGTGTAACTAGCTTACGTGTGGATATGCACATAGCCCGTATGAGTTGCCGCCGGTGCGATGTATGTGGAACTGTGGAAGGTTTATGTACTTTTTTTTTGCGAAGAGAAAAGGTTCATGTAAATTATAGATCACATAGCAGCAGGCACTTGACATGTACACTACAGTGATAGTTGCTCGAGTTTCTGAGGAGTGGCATTTTTTTAAACGAGGGTGTCAACTATGAGTAGATCAAGGTTGAAAACATTAGATTCTGAGAATTGAAAGCATTAGATTCTGAGAATTGAAAAAATGTCATTCTTTTTTTATCTTGATTACAAATGTCCCTACGATCACAGCTATGAGTAGTTTGTGACAACAACACATTCTACTTGGTGACACTTTGATTACTAATTTATATAAAAATAGGTAAATTTAAATATAAAAGTTTATAGTATGATATATACTACTTTTACAATAAATCTAATAGCATCAATCTTCTATAGCAAACTTATTGACTTAAGACAAATCTAAAACTACAACTACCTATGTTTCAAAACGTAGGTCGTTTGACTTTTTTACCACAAGTTTGACCGCTTGTCTTATTCAAAAAAATATGTGAAAATGTAGTCAAATTTAAGGCATTTTTATGAATTTTTTAATAAAGAAAGCCATAAAAAAATGATAATTTGCATAAAACTTTGAATGAAAGGAGCTGTCAAACTTAAAGTTAAAAAAGTCAAACAAATAATTTGAAACGGAGGGAGTAATATTTATGATCATAGGTAGTACTTGTAAATGTAATGTATGGTATTTTGGACATCAATTTTTTTTGATAGTTTGGTCATTACATTTTATTATGTTAAAATGATAGTATAAATATCTACTAGGCTGTAAAAAATTTGTAGACAACAATACAAATAGTTTTTCTTAAATAACTGTCAATTTTTTTTAAACAAAGCTAGTTTTCAAAGATAGAGAAGTATGAATTGCCCGTTGCATTCCAACAATTCAATTGATCCAAAACACGGAAAATATTGTGGCCTAAGATGATTTTGCAACCCACTGGAGGAGAACAACAGAAATGGCATGGTTAGGGGAGGGTTCACCGCTTCCGTGCACTGATGGATAACCTTAGAGATCGAGGTGGCTAGTATGATAAAGGTGAGAAAGAGAATGAAAAAATCGAAGTCGGAAATCATAGGAACTAGATTTTTCTCTCAGTTCATTGTAGTTTAGGACACCCTACTTATTCACGAAAAGGAGTTAAACATTCCTTCTCCTCTCGATTGCATTTTGCAAGAGGCCGGATAACAGTATTACTCTGTTGACCAGATAGCGCTCTTCCTGATCTGGCATGCGTAGTACGGCAATGCGTGGCCTGCGAACATTCACCGTCGCTCTCCACCGTGCCGCCGTCAGCGTCGTCAACAAATTATTTACCACTCCACACGACAACGACGACTCCACGATACTGTAAAAATTAGCAGGCGGAGGGCTCCCGAAACTTGACCAGAATTGACGCGTCAAACAAGCACCGTATTTCTCTGCCCCGCCGCCGGCGCTCTCCACAAGAGAACGCCGCGCCGCCCTGCTGATCCACGAGCTCCGGCGACGCCTATTAATTTCTTCCCGCCGCGAGCAGCACAGCAGCGCCGCCACCAACCAAATCGCACGGCAAACCTGTGCATACTGCATAGCGAAGTATATACAAGCTTGGTGACCATGCCGACCCTGCTCTCGGCGAGGTCACGCTCACGCCGCAACCGCGCCGGCGGCGGCAGCGGCGAAGACGACGACGGCGGGTCCGGGTGCCGCGCGTCGTGGTGCGGCATCGCGGCCTGCGCGGTGGCGCTGCTCGTGTTCTGCGCCCTCGCCGCCTCCGTCAGCGTCTGGATGCGCTGCCGACGTTCGCGTACGAGCCTAAAGGCGGCAATGGCGCCGGTGACGGCGGCGGCGACCTGGAGTCCGGGGCAGACGGCGCCGAGCACGCCGAGCAGTGCCCGGTGTGCCTGGAGGACGTCGAGGCCGCCGAGACGGCGCGGCAGCTGCCGGCGTGTGCAAGCACCTGTTCCACGTGGAGTGCATCGACATGTGGCTGCAGTCTCACCGGACGTGCCCAGTCTGCCGGTGCAACCTCTTGCGATCGCAGAGGAAAGTTGCTGCGAAAGCTGCTGCCACGGCGCCGGCTGCGGCTGTGGAAACGACGGCGGCTGACGAGGCACTGCCACCGGTGTAGTAGGCTCGCAGCTCGCCATCGTTAGGCACTCCTGTTGACGGCTGACGTGCTTAGCTATGACACATTTTTCTTTCTGTACATATATATAAGCACGTTGATGGGCGTGTACTCCTGTGGAAAGTAGCATAACTGCGCCCATCAAATTTTTAGGCTTAGTGATGACACAATTTGTTGATTTTGTACAAACAAAATTATATGTAGGATTGGCAGTAATAGAGCTGCACTTTGCTTTTTTTAATAATGGATAATATATTACCCGGCCTTGACCCAAAACGGCTACGGCCAAATAAAAACAAGAAAGTTACATTCCATCATGGGGTCTAGTAGTCCTACGCGACCACCAAGATCGCTATAACACGTTTACAAGACCTTACAAAGAACTGAAAACGCTGGACACCACCCACCATTGATGCTTCTTCGAAGGCAACACGACGAAGAATTGGTGCAGATACTGCTAACCAACATCCTAATTGTTACGCCATCCAATGCCTTCTTCGCCCTGCGCTGAATACCGAACATAGTGTCCACACGGGAGAACTGCCCTGCCTTAGCAACCAAGAACTTCGACGACGCGCATGCACTGCCGCCGCCGGCCTGGAGAAACCAGACTAGGTTTTCACCCAGTTATTGATCAACACGGGCGCAATAGGGGACGGTCTGACCAACGACTTCAGCAGCGCCTTCAACAAGGTGTGTGTCACAGACACATCACAGCCACCGGTCTGACACAATATGCCAGACAAGGATTTCCCCAGATCGCCGCTACCACCGTCACCACGGTCGCCCTCACCTGAAGGACAACAGCATCTTCGCACAGCCACAGGACGCCGCCACCGCAAGAAAAGACGCACTCCAGCCACCGTCGACGAACACCGCCACCAGGAGCAAGGTTCCACCGGCAAAGGGACGGCACCAACCCGTGAGGAAGGCGGCTGCACGACAGCTAGCGAAATCCGTCCAGATTGCCTCCGTGGGGGCGACGCGGAGCAATTAGGCGTTGAATCTGTCCCTTCGCACGTTGGATCTGGATCTGTGGATTTAAAAAGGAGAGAAGAAGAAAAAGAGAGGAAAAGGAGGATGGAGAAGAGATGGGAGGAGGGCCGCCGCCGCCGCTCGAAGCTGGCAGCGACGGCGGCCAGATGGGCTGCCGTGAGGCGGCTTGGCCTCGGGCGGCGTGGAGGCCCCCGAGGAGACGACGCGGGGGAGCAGGGGGCTCGACGGAGCGTGCTGGGTCGAGGTTTTTACGTATCGCCGCGCTGCTTCTCAGCTGCACTTTGCTTAGATCAGTCAACTATCAAAATATGTTTCTTCACAATAATAGCAAAGCATGCAGGTAATTAATAGCTCTCATCTCAGTGACTCAATCCTCACATCCCAAACCAGTCTCCATCAAATAATCAAATTCTGATTTGGTGATTTTATATTATTTACTATGTGGCTCTTAGAAGCAGATTCACTATCAGAGTCTGTAAGTGCTTCCAAATGGAGCACCTTGGTGTTGATAGCATCTCAGAAGTGTTTGTTGCTCCCAGTCCCACCAGCAAGCTGCTCTCTGCTACGCTACTCAGGGAGGTCAACCGCTAATTGATAGCGAAGACAAGCACTCCTAAATTGTTAATTAGTTTCTTCATTAAAAGATGCCCTAGTTTGTCCTTGCGTCCTTGGCCTCACAACTCAACAATAGAAGATTCTTAATTATATGTAAATTAACATTGTTTCAATATCATAGTTAGTTAGGCATACAATAGAACTAAAATATGGGCTATAGTTACCATTGTCTTTTGAGGAAACATACTGTAATATATTAATCATGTAGCCTACCCAGTAAATAACTTCAAATAAATAGCTTCAAGATCATTTGTCCTGTTCGTTTGGCTGGTGGCTGGGGGCTGGCGCTGGTTTTTGCTGAGAGAAAAACACTGCTGGCTGGTTAGTGGCTGGTGGCTGGCGCTGGTTTTTACTGAGAGAAAAACACTGTTGGCTCGCTGGAAACAATCCAAACGAACAGGGCGAATTTTGAATGTTCACCGATGTATTGTGGTCCCTTGTCAATGACCATTTACGAAAAGAGAGAACTTATCCTCATGTTATCTTCTGTTTCTTTTTTTCTACCGTTGAACATTCTGTATTCAGGTCCAACTTTGACCATGGATATGATGTTGCCATATTGTGATTCATCAAAGCAAGTTGAGAAATATCTCTACCACAGTGTTGTTTTAAAGATAATTAATTGACGGTAGAAATATGGAGATCATCTAGTTTGCAAGATTATCAGTTGATGGTACTACATCCTTAAATATAAGGGATTCTGAATTTGAGTAACTAGTAGGCAAAGGTATTAGTTAGTTTGCTCTTGACGTGATGGATCAAAACATTTTTTGGCAGCAAACAAGCATTTCGGGTTGGAAGCATGCATTTTCCACTAATTCACTTTAACCCTGATCTGAATCGTTGAGTAACTATGCAGCCCCACGACTGTGATCAGTTCATACTGTGCGCTTCTTCGTTACCTTGACAGAGTATACTTGTAAATTGACTGACCAATCGATCCGTGTAACAAATTGAGAAATGGAGATTAACTGTCGATCCTACCTTCTTCAGCATCATGGCACATCCATGGTGAGTGGCACCGCTCTGATTTTGCTGAGAGATCTGCTTGATAATATGTTAGCAAGTAATCAGAAAGCAAAATTAGAGATCAACATATACAGCTTTATTAACTATCCACAACAGAACAACAAGCCAACAACAACAACAGTGCACATCACACACTGAACTCCAATAATCTCCGATCCAAAGCAAGCAGACATCGGCTCATCCAGTCATCCTGCGCCGCTGCAGATCCATGGCGCGTACAGATCGAATAGCAGCAGGTAGACGGATCGGAGCAAGCTAGACACACCCACAAATGCAAGCTGAAAATAGAGGCATCATGATACTGACGACTCAACACGAAGCAAACCCAGGACATGAAAACGCAGCTCCAGCCGACCATCAGAACTGGCCGAGTCGCCACACAACTAGTACTAGTTCTTCACCTCCTCCGTCTGAGCCTCCTCGCGCTGGGAGCGGCGGCCATGGCCGAACATGCTCCTGCTGACGGCCTTCTTCCTCCACCGCCTCGCCTTCTTTTCTTCCTCATCTTCATCGTCGCTGTCCTCGCCGTTGTTGCTGTTCTTCTTGCTGTGATGTTGCCGCTTCTTCGCCTTCTCCTCCTCCTCGACGTGGCGGTGCCGGTGGATCCGCTTCGTCATCTTCACCTCATCCTCCTCTTCCTCCTCGCCGTCGCTGATCTGGTGGTGCTTCCTCAGCTTCTTCTCCTTCTTCTTACCCTTGCCGTCGCAGCCGTGGTGCTTCTTTCCCTTCTTCTTCTTCTTCTTCTTCTCCTCGTCCTTGCCGTCGCCGTCGTGGTTCTTCTTCGTCTTCTTCTCCTCTTCCTCTTCTTCGTCTTCACCATCGTCGATCTGCTCCTCCTTCTTCTTGGCCGCCGTCAGCTCCTCCTCGCCGCCGACGTCGCTGACCTCGCGCGACCGGTCGGGGTCCGGCTCCGCGACGTGCTCTACCGCCGCCGCCGCCCCCTCCTCCGTGGACACGACGATGCTTCCGTCGCTGTACGGCAGGCGGAGGAGTCGCTGCTCATCCTGAACCGCGTGCGCCTCGTCGGCGGGGACGGCGAGCTCGACCTCGACGGCGGCGCAGCGAGCGACGGCGATGAGGGAGACGAGGAGGAGGCAGAGGGCCGTGGTGGCCGTGACGCGGAAGGCCATGGTGGCGTACTAGCTAGCGTGTGAGCCTGGGATTCCGGCCGTGGGGAATGGAATGGATCGGAGGGCGAACCGAGAAGAAGACCGAGCTGGGGAGTTGTTGCATTTGTATTGCTTGCAAGGAGCGGCGTGGGGCCCACGTGAGGTTGCTGGGCCCCAGTTTAATGTGGGATTCGCCCGTCGGGGTGCAGCTGGGTCAAAGTCAAACACCGGCTTAGCAAGATGATTTCGCTGCCATTCAAAGTGCATATAGTTTGTTGTCCTCAAAAAGGTGCATAGAGTTTGTTTAAGATATTGCTGTCTAATAGAGGTTAAGCTTTGATACAGTATCACAGTAAAAATAGATCATTTCAAACAAATATATATATGGAGTAGCAAATATTTGAAAGTTCTTTCGTAGTATATCTTATATAGTGATATCTTTGTCTTGTGTGCTCCTATATCCACAAATATAAGATGTATTTTGTTTTGTTAGAAATAAGCCTTTTATCAATGATATAGGACATACTCCGTGCCAGGATAGCTAGTACTTTCATCATATTAAGATATGTATTGTTGAAACAACTGCATGTCAAAATGTAATCTTAGTAAAATACAAATATATGTACCTTATATGTTGAGATGGTTTGGAGTAATTATTATTGTCAATCTAAGTATACGCAACTCTTTATTTTTGTGATCAAAGTTTAAAAAAATTGAACGACAGGATTTTCGTATTTCAAGCCGAATAAAATAGAAACCACCGCAACTTCATATCACCTGTGCACCCTCACCGGTAACCACCCCACCGCATACAACCTTACCCGTGGTCCGTGCAAAGCACAGCAGGCAAGCACTGCGTACTTGTCACCGTACCTTTCCTCTGTTTTGAATATTCTCTCACACTCGTTCATCATAATCAATTGATTTATGGTGGTGTTTAGGGGCTTGTTTAGATGCCGAATCCGGCACCCCCGAATCGGCACCGTGGTGCACTTGTACTGTAGCATTTCGTTTGTATGTGCGAAATTTTATCTAAAAATTGATTAATTAGGCTCAAAATATTCATCTCGCAGAGTACAACAAAACTATGCAATTAGTTTTTGATTTCATCTATATTTAGTACTACATGCATGTTATGACATTTTAATGTGACGGGGAATCTTCTTTTTACATAGTGTATTTGAGAGTTGATTTTTGGAGTTTTTGGATCTAAACAAGGCCTAGATGTTAGAATTGGGAGGTTGAATTTGGGAGTAAGATGTCACTTCGTAATCATTGCGTTATTGTAGCATTTCGTTTGTATTTGTGAAAAATTATTCAAAAAATGATTAATTAGGCTCAAAATGTCCGTCTCGCAGAGTACAATAAAACTGTGCAATTAGTTTTTGATTTCATCTACATTTAGTACTCCATTCATATTATGATGTGATGAAGAATCTTCTTTTTACATAATATATTTAGGAGTTGCTTCTTGAACTAAAGCATACGTATGTGCTGAAGGACGACTAAGCAGGCGCCGACCCTGGCATCGTATAATCGCCGTACATTTTCTATACAGTGAGGTACCTTCGTCGGACCAATCAACAGGAACTGCCCTGAAAAAAAAAGGAAAAAACAACTTAGTATTTTACTTCTTGCTTGGAAGTGGAGCTGCGCATGCATGGCCAATGGTACTTGTCCAAATGTTTTGTTGTAGCGCACGGTTTTGAAATGTACGGCTGACAAGGATGCTGCATTTTTAAAGAAAGGTTAATAATGATCATAGTTTGTAAAGGCCGCCATTTTTAGTCACGTTAGAATTTTTTACATGGTCAAGGTTGGATCACAAAAACTAGAATCATAATAAACCCCACATTTTGTTGACTGGTTTCATCGAATATATCTATCCTCAGGTATCATCATTGCCTCAAAAGAGGGGTCAATGGAAAAAAAAAACTGCACGGTCAATGGTTTTCCATCTGTGTTTCTTTGGGGTGGAGAAGTTTCTCCAGCCCCTTTGACCAATACTTTAGGGTATTAAATCATGTCAGTTTGCAAAACTATCTTTACAGCATTGCACTATTTCACGAAACCTATCTAATGAGGCCTTTGACCGCACGATTAGAGGATGGTTAACTGTAGTAAATCATGGACTAATTAGGCTCATTAGATTTGTCCCGCAAAATTGCACCCATCTCTAAAAAATTTTTGTAAATAGACTTCATTTAATACTCCATGCATACAAGATTCCCTTGGGAGATTTTTCACCTGGGAGTTGTGAAACATGGCCATAATGCAGGAAGTGAAGTCATCATATGCACTAAAACTAAATCATTGAAGGTTTCAAAACTAGGGAACCCTCTAGAGTTTATTTAGAACACGTTACTTTCAAGCAAAAATCCATATGTGATTTATCAAAAATAAAGCACCCGCGCGCAACCGTCTGCGCCACTCCGCGCAGCCCCGCGCACCGCCGCCACCGACCAGTTAGGGTTCGAGGTTGGATTAGGGAGGGTGGGGATTTGACTAGGACGGCTACAAAAGTGGTGGTCGGGGAGGCTTCCGGTCTGGTGGTGGTAACAAGCGGTGGGCGGAGGTTTGGGCGGTGAGGTCACCGCTAGCTGGGCAGTGAGGGGACCCTGGAGCGAGGGCGGTGACGGAGAACACACTAAAAGACGGATTAGCATGGCGGCAGTGGAGGCGGTGGGGCGTGAAGATTCTTGTTTGGTTTTGATAATTGAGTGACAACTTAGGTGGACTAATATGTATTTAAGTGAAATACACAAGTGATTAATCCACATGTAATTATGTGATGAAGGAGCTCATTGCATATGGAACATGACATGGAGTCATGTGACTAAGTGGAGAAGATCAAGACAAGACTTGGTTTGATGGACCGGTTGCAAGTGTGAAGGGTAAGTTAGAGGCTAAGCGTTGGACCGCGTGGCGGGATGCTTGAGTAATGACTTAGCGCCGATGGACCGTTGCAACGGTGAAGAGCAAGTGAAGTCAAGATCGATGAACCAATAAATCGCATGATGATATGAAGTGGATCATATCATTTGTGATCATGTTGGTGCATATGTTGCATCAATATTGGAGAATATGGTCAAGGGGCTCACAGTTGGAGTGGTAAAGACCACTGGCTGCGGGGCTCCCACCCAGGGTTCAAATCCTGGGTGCGACACCATTTCATTAAAAATTTGTGCTGTGGGGTATTCCCCTACAGTTTTCTTTCAAAAAAAATATTGGAGAAGATGGAACGGAATGCACAAGGCAAAGGTAAAACCAATTGATATTTTATTTAACCGGTCATTGGTGAGTAGAGAAGTTTATGACCAGATTTAGGATAGATGGCCGTACTATCAAAAGGGGCAAACTTGTTTGCATATCGGTCATCTATTGCCATTTGAGCGATCTAACATTGTGATGTTGCTAGGATCGAGTGGCGTGCTAAAGAGAGCGAAAATGTCCGTTGAAAATCTTTGGGAATGCAAAGTTCGGACTAGTTCAGATCTTAGGTCGGACAGTCCTCGGGAATGGACCGGACAGTCCATAAAATCGCCCAGTTTTACACAGAAACATTTCCGCTGATCTAGGAGGTCGGAAGTCCGAGGATGAGGTCGCACAGTCCGAGAGAGGCGCGTTTTTGACCGTTTGGATCTCAACGGCTAGTTTTTTGAACGACGGATCATCCGAGAATGGACCTCGGACAGTTCGAGGTAGCCGTTAGAGTTCAGGAAAAGTGTGTAACGGCTAGTTTTCTCCCTCCATCTATGAATAGAAGGGTGCTCGGGGCTTGAGAGAGATTGAGCACCTTGGGAATGTGTTTCCCTTGGTTGTGTTTGCCTTGGGAGTCCACTAACTCACTTGTTCATGCGAGATTGCGAATCCATTGCGAGTGAGTGCGAATCTTGTGCATTGCTTTGAGAGATTGCATCGAGTGGCACTAGGTGTTCGTGTTGCAAGTCGGTTTGCTTATTACTCTTGGAGGTTGCCACCTCCTAAATGGCTTGGTGCATTGAGGATCCGTTGAAGCACGCAAGGAGATTGTGCGGTGCTCCGGAAAAGGATTTGCGAGGGGGATTGTGCTCACCCCGTGGGGATCACGAAGAGCAACTCTAGTGGAGTGTGTCATTGAGTTACCACACTTGCGAGTAGTGTCTTGGTGTGCCCGGAAGTGGCCAGCAGCTTGAGAGCCTTGCCCAAGAACTATCGAGGTGTTGGTCGACACAACGAGGATTAGCTTGGTGGCAAACAAGAGAACCTCGTGATAAAAATCACCGTGTCAACATTGTCTACTCTTCTCAGTGGTTTGCACTTCTTGATCACAAACATTGTATTTACATTCTTATATATCTTGTGCTTGTGTGGTTACTCTTATAATTAGTTGGCTTGTGTAGCTTACTAGTTATCTTCTTGCTTGTGTAGCTAGAAGTAGTGATCTTGTGACTAATTTGCTTGTGTATCTTAATTAGTCTCTTTGTGTAGCTAAGTAAATTAAGCCTTTGGATTAGACTTGTATAGTCTTATCCATTGAGCATTGTTAGTGAGCATTGTGCTATCGGTTACTAGTTGTGTAGGAGCTCCCCGATGTGTGAAGTACTAGTGGTATAGGTTTGTGTGACCTTGCTCATACAATTAATTAGGCACTACTACAGAAAGCGACATCACAAACGGCAGCATCACAAACGGTTTTGAAAAACCGTTTGTGATACCCCCATCACAAACGGTTTTGAGGGGCATCGTATTAGAACCGTTTGTGATGCTATCACAGTTTGTGATGGGGGTCATCACAAACGGTTCGTAATACGAACCCTTTGTGATGCCCCTCATCACAAACGGTTTTTGAACCCTTTGTGATGATGTGTATGGTACACGTTCAAACCATATTTTGAAATAGTAAATGACTTCAAATCAAAAAATGTTGAACTACAAAGTTGATCCAGTGATGGATTTGAGAGGGTGTGCCCGTGGGTTCCTGTGGCTGTTCTGAAAAGTGCGTGTAGAAGCGACCCCGTTTGCCCATCTCTCTCATTGAGTTATAGTTTCTAAAACTATAAGAGAGACCTATAAGATTTGTGAACAATGTTACTCTCACTACATTGTATGGAAAAACGGTTAACATAAAAGTTGTAGATCTTCAGAAGTCATGAAACTTTGTAGTTGACAACTTTTTAATTTCAAAGTGTTTTACCAACGAAAAGTAAGTTTGTATTCAAAATTTGAAATTTGAGTTTTTCCAAACGACCTCGGATGAAAAAACGGTCAACATGAAAATTTGATCAGGCATCTGAGGGCCCATTGCTTCCCCGGGGTATCACAAACGGAACATCACAAACGGTTTGGCCGCGGAGCGCGCGAACTATGCGCGAAAAAATGGCGCGACTTGCGACTTGATGGCTTGGATGGCCGGTGGCCTCCCCAAATGAAAATAAATTTTTTCCCTATTGTTTTCGTATTTTTTTGGGTTTATTTCGGACACAGGAAATCACAAACGGTTGGGAAAACGAACCGTTTGTGATGGGGGCATCACAAACGGTTCAAGAACCGTTTGTGATGCCCGGGGTATCACAAACGGAACATCACAAACGGTTTGGCCGCGGAGCGCGCGAACTATGCGCGAAAAAATGGCGCGACTTGCGAGGCGAACTATGCGCGAAAAAATGGCCTCCCCAAATGAAAATAATTTTTCTCCCTATTGTTTTCGTATTTTTTTGTTTATTTCGGACACAGGAAATCACAAACGGTTGGGAAAACGAACCGTTTGTGATGGGGGCATCACAAACGGAACATCACAAGACCGTTTGTGATGGCCGTTTTGAATCGTTTGTGATGGGGGTGTGTGGAGTAGTGAGGTGAGCTTGTGCTAGCCCGAAACCTTATTTGCTTGTTTAGGATCTTTATAAGGTGCTAGTAAACTTATATAGAAGGGGATGAAGTCTTGGTTAGACCGATAGTTTCAATTCCGTATTTGTTTCGGTCAGCCGACGAGTTAAATTTTAGAAAGGACTATTGACACGGCAGAGTAGAGTGACAGCCGACGAGTTAGCACGGCGTCATCAATGGGTGGCGGTGGAGGCGGCTGAGGGCGCTGGAGACAGGCAGCAGGGGGCGAGAAGAAAGACGACACAATAGGTTTCACGCTTCTCTAAAACCTCGCACCTCTTGTTAACTCTATCCAAAATAAAACTATTTGCAATGATCGGAGGAAAAAAAATCTATTTTACTACCTTCTCCATTTCACTTTGTCCGATTAACCCCCTAGAGAAAAGTAATCTCATTTTACTCCTCGAACTATCTTAGTTCGTTCGATCTTTTTTTATAATGGATAATATATTACCCAGCCTTGACCAAAATGGCTACGGCCAAACAAACTACGAAAATTACATCCCATCATGGGGCTTAGTAGTCCTACACGACCACCAAAATCGCTATAACATGTTTACAGACCTTACAAAGAACTGAAAACGATGGACACCAACCACCATTGATGCTTCTTCGAAGGCAACGGCACGAAGACTTGGTGCAAATACTGCTAACCAACATCCGAACCGTTACGCCATCCAATGCCTCCTCCGCCCTGCGCTGAATACTGAATATAGTGTCCACACGAGAGAACTGTCCGGCCTTGGTGACCAAGAACTTCGACGACGCGCCTGCACTGCCGCCGCCTGCCTGAAAAAACCAGGCTAGGTTTTCACCCAGTTATTGATCATCCACGGGCGCAACAGGGGACGGTCTGACCAGCAACTTCAGCAGCGCCTTCAACAAGGTGTGTGTCACAGACACATCACAGCCACCGGTCCGGTACAACATGTCAGACAAGGATTTCTCCCAGATCACCGCCATCACCGTCACCACAGTCGCCCTCACCTGAAGGACACCAGCATCTTCGCACAGCCACAGGACGCCGCCACCGCAAGAACAGACGCACTCCGGCCACCGTCGACGAACACCGCCACCCGGAGCAAGGTTCCGCCGGCAAAGGGACGGCACCAAACCGTAAGGAAGGCGGCTGCACGACAGCTAGCGAAATCCGTCCAGATTGCCGTCGTGAGGGCGATGCGGAGCAATTAGGCGTTGGATCTGAGGGACCAGACGCAAACCTAGGGCGAGCCCCCAGATCTGGCCTCGAGGAGCACGACGCCGTACGCCCCGGCCAACCAACGCCACGCCGGCCGCGGCACACCCGAGCCCGCGAGTGCCTTCGGCCGCGCCGACCGACCCGGCCGCGCCTCGGCCGAGTGCAACGCCGGCCGCACACTCGCAAGACCCGCGCAAGCCACCGGGCAGCAGCCGCCGCCGACAGCCGCATCGCCGCGCCGCCGGCCGCCAGCACACGACGAC
>OAMR01000386.1:911953-941230 GCA_900205405.1 Echinochloa crus-galli | reverse complement strand
GTTGGTCGCCGGATCCGTGGCCTCCCGTCCCCGCCGCCGTGTAGCGGCGCCGCGCCGACGAGCAACCTCCATGGATCTAGGCGGCCGCGCACGCGCCGAATCACCGGAGGAGGAGGAGAAAGGCCACGCCGCCACCTTCCTCACGGGCCGCCTAGACTTCCAGGAGACCCGCTCGGGCGGCGGCGCGGCGTGAGGGCGGGGTTTGGCTTCGGCGGCGGCTAGGGTTGGAGGCGCGGGCGTCGCCGCGTCGGGA
This sequence comes from Echinochloa crus-galli, assembly GCA_900205405.1. Lineage (NCBI taxonomy): Eukaryota > Viridiplantae > Streptophyta > Magnoliopsida > Poales > Poaceae > Echinochloa > Echinochloa crus-galli. Next base: position 940,977 of record OAMR01000386.1, on the reverse strand, counting down.
GCGACAGTTCGTTCGATCTATATACTAATGAAACACAAATCACACATATATACTAATGAGATTTGTGTTTTATGTTTCTAACTAAACAGATTGAATTTTATGTTTAAATTTGGCGATATGACATATAACATGATGTCCTATATTAGAGTATTTAGTAATTAACATGATTTCTTTGCGTACAATTTTCTATCCTCATCATAAATTTTGTATCAAATATCTCTAATATCTCTGTTGGCCCGTGTATCATGTCGGAGGCTCGGAGCCCATGGGGCGCATCCTAAGGTTACACGAACCAACGGCCCAAAAGACGATGACACAACAACCTGACAGATCCTGGACGTCCACTTGTTTTGACAATTCCTATCGATTTAGATGGAATTTTGATATCGGACTGAGGTCATTGAAGCTCTATGAAATTTCCATTCCAACTAGGGATGGACCAAAAGCTCGAAACTCGCGAGCTGGCTCGACTCGGTTTTGGATCGACTCAGCTCGACTCGGCTCGATGAAATTTTTAACGAGCCGAGCAGCTATTTTTGATCGTTTCGTTAACGAGCTAGCTCGAGCCAGCTCGCGACTCGCAAGCCAAACGAGCTAGAAGGTTTAATAGACTAATAAGCAAATTATTAATAAATAATAATATAAGTATACTATATGCGACGTAGTTTTAGATGATGTTATTGTTATATTCTATTATTGGTAGTATGATAGAGTAGATTTTGAAAGTATTAAGATCATCTAAATATTATAATTTTTTATACTATATATATTATTGTGATAATTTTAAATTTAAATCTAGCTCACGAGCTTAACGAGCCAGCTCGCGAGCTTAATGAGCCGAGCCGAGCCATAATTTTGGCTCGTGCTCGTTTGGCTAACGAGCTCAAACGAGCCGAGCTGGCTCGGTGTCCACCCCTAATTCCAACCATATAAAGAACGTCCCAAATGGAGTCTGTATGAGGTCGTAGCGTCTGTTGCAAGTTGGCCCAGTCATGCGGTCCGAATCCAGCCTCCAAAACGTGTTGGACTTGATCTCTTTCCATCTTTGGGCCCAAAGTGACGTGGTGGCCTGGTGGAGTTCGTGAGGAACACTCGGACTTCTTTGGTACTCAATGCATGGTTGGAAAATGACTAACACTTTTTTTATCCACGTATGTATTTCTGAAAAGGAAAAAATCCACTTTTAACCGTCCAACTCTTGTCTCAGTTTGGTTTTGACCATCGAACTCCAAAACCGTGTATCTTTGGCCATCCAACTATCAAAACTGTTCAAATTTCGCCACCGAGGCAATTTTGATGGGTGGTTTTAATTTTTTTATTTACAATTTAGTTCTTAGATCTTAAAATGATTATTACTTTTTGCTCGTACCTCAGATTTAGGTTATTCTTACGGTCACGCGTTCATAACATTGAGCTTTATCTTTTAAAATATTTTTTATACTATTTTATCTTTATTTAATATATTATTATTATGTTGTTGTGTAAAAACACTAATATAAGAAAAGTAAAAAAACAGTTAGAAAATAATATGTCCATGACTTTAATCTTTAAAAGATAAATCCCATCATTACGAACGCATGACCAGAAGGGTCACTTTAACCGAATATACGAGAAAAAAGTAATCATTTGAAGATCCAATGGCTAAACTGTAAATAAATTAGCCCTTGATCTTCAATTGATTTCTATTTTTTCTCGTATCTCCGATTTAAGTGATTCTTATAGTCATGCGTTCGTAATGATGAGCTTTATCTTTTAAAGTCATGGACATATTATTTCGAAATGTTTGTTTTACTTTTCTTATATTGATGTTTTTACACAACAACATAAAATAATATATTAAATAGTGATAAAATAGTATAAAGAATATTTTAAAAGATAAAGCCCACTGTTATGAATGCGTGACCGCAAGAATCACCTTGATCGGAGGTACAAGCAAAAAGTATTAATCATTTATTTAAGGATTAAATGGTAAATAAAAAAATTAAAACCACCCATCAAAACCGCCCCGAGGCCAAATTTGAACAGTTTTGATAGTTGGATGGTGAAAGATATCCGGTTTTGAGTTCGATGGTTAAAACCAAAGGCAAGAGTTCAATTGTCAAAAATGGAATTTTTTCCTTCTAAAAATAACAATAGACACGCATCATAGTACATCGTCAATTCATCGAATATAGCAACAATAATTATCTGGTGATGTCCTCATCATCTACCGAGTGCCAACCAATTCCTGGCATCACGTTCTTGAAGGTGGTGGCATACTGGAGCGGAAAGGTCTATATTATTAGCTGCATTTGAGTTTGGCCCAACAAATTTGAAAGTTTTTTCTAGCAGGGTGTGTGGGCTGGAGTACGATTCTAGGGTGGGCCCTCAAAGAGGAGAAAAGGAAGTGGGTTCGAGCCCACGACTGTGCTGACGATTTCCAAACCAATAATCATCGGAAATTTGAATGCTTAATAAATTCGATTGGATTAGTTTGCTAGTCAAACTGGTTAAAATATCCTGGAAGGCAGTATCAATTGCAGCCTCGTCGATGTTTAGTCATTAATATCATTCATACACTGTTTCTTTTTCGCACGATCTGCCATACACGTGCCCCATTATTCCCAACTACTCAATAATGAGTTGATGATGAAGTCTTCTCATACGTTCATGAGACAGATTAGATTCGCATAAGCTGGCACGCTGGAGATCGAGCCGAACGGCGGTGTGATTGTTTTGTCGAGCTCATATTGCGCATGCAGTGACGTACGACATTAGAACGCGGATGCACTCAAGTACTGATCACGGGCTCGCGCGCCTGCGCACACGGCCAACCAACACACAAGTCCAGGTCAAGTGTAGTATACGATACGTATAATACGTAAGCGTAGTTCAGCAGTGACAGTTTGACTGTGAATGAGCACAACTAAAGGCTAGGCGATGCCTTGCGAAAGAACATAGGAGGGATTTTGACGGTCTAATGATATATTTTTGGTGGAACATCTGGAAGGAGAGGAATCGACGTACTTCGACCACAAGGAGAGGACAGAGGGAGGAAGTGGCCTTCTTGATCAAGGAAGATGTCCAACAATTTTGAAGAACCAAGACAGTGGTGGCACCCCGACATGGCCTGGTTTAGTCGCTCCTGTTTTTCTTTTCCCTCCTCGCCTTTGTTAGCCGTTGGTTTTTCTTGCGGTTCTCGCTTTTTCTTTGTTCCTCCTAGTGGTCCTAGTCGTTTTGTGGGTGCTAGTCGTTTTGCTTTTTAGTTGTTTGTTCTAGTTGTTTTGTAATTTTTCTGTTCTCTTCTAATAAAAATGGCAAAGCTCTTGCCGTTTCATTAAAAAAAAAGCACAACTAAATCAGTCGTGGGCACAAGGTTTAACGGTTTTAACCAGACCAACGTGACACATGCAAGCGCGCGTTGTATGCACCATGCACTCTGGAATATGGATCTTTGGCCAAAATCTTTTGTAGCGTACGTAGAGGTGGTAGTCGATCTTGTGCTTACAACACAGAGATATATGCTTTGGTCAAACTTTCAGAACATGATCATCCGTTGACAACTTGATCACTGGGGAAAAACAAACGCATACGCGTGCGTGTAGAATAATCACATGAAGGCATTGTTTAGGCCTTGTTTAGATGGTGAATTGGGGATGGAGAATTGGAGGTTTGGGGTCACGTCGTAATCATTATTGCGTCACTGTAGCATTTCGTTTGTTTGTGTAAAATATTGTCCAAAAATCGATTAATTAGGCTTAAAATGTTCGTCCCGCAGAGTAACAAAACTATGCACTTAGTTTTTGATTTCATCTAAGTTTAGTACTCCATGCATGTTATGACATTTTGATGTGATGGGGAATCTTTTTTTTGTATAGGGAACTTTGGGGTTGCTTTTCAGGAACTAAACAAGGCCTGGTGTACCAAATTTGGGACTTTGGGGTCTCTTCGTAATCATTGCGCCATTGTAGCATTTCGTTTGTATGTGCAAAAAATTGTTTAAAAATTGATTAATTAGGCTTAAAATGTTCGTCTCGCAGAGTACAACAAAACTGTGCAATTAGTTTTTGATTTATCTACAGTTAGTACTCCATGCATACTATGTCATTTTGATGTGATGGGGAATCTTATTTTTGCATAGTGAATTTGGGAGTTACTTTTTGAACTAAACAAGGCGGTGTTCACTTCCCTTCAAATCCAAAACTTTCCCCAAACTTTCTCTCTCTAAACTTCACTATTCACTATCACATCAAATCTCCCTCCTCATGCATGGAGTATTAAATATAGGTAAATAAAAAAACTAAGTACATGGTTTTGATGTACACGACGAGACGAATCTTTTGAGCCTAGTTAGGTCATGGTAGGACAATGATTACCACAAACAAATGAAAAGTGCTACGGTGCGCTACAGTATTCTATGTGACATTTTCACCTAAATTCACGCCTTTTCAGGGGAGTGAACACCCAAAAGGCCGAAAACGGGCAAGAGCAGCTATGATAAGGGGTAGCACACAAGTACACGTCTGCCACAAAAGTACGTTGACACACACGCCATAGACAAAAACACACAGTGGCCCTGTTTAGTTCCCCATCCCATCACTAAACTTTCGAAAATTCTCTCTCCAAACTTCACTATTCACCTATCACATCAAATCTCTCTCCTCATGCATGGAGTACTAAACGTGGATAAATAAAAAAACTAGTTGGATGGTTTTGATGTACACGACGAGACGAATCTTTTAAGCCTAGTTAGGTCATGGTAGGACAATGTTTACCACAAACAAACGAATAGTGCTACAGTGTCCGATGTGACATTTTCACTTCACTTTTCACCTTTTCACATGAACTAAACGCCGCCAGTATGACACCAAGGTCATCGTGAGAACCAGAAGACGCAGCGACAAATGCTGCAAGCTAGCTGGGTGCACGAATGAACAGCCGAACAGGTAGCGCTGGCCGTGTACGTAACGTGACACAGCCAAACAATATATGGAGGAAAATGGAAAAGGAAATGCACCGGCTCAACCTAGAACCAGTTGGCGAGGCCCTTGATCCACGACACCACGCCGCCCTCCTCGGCCTCCTCACCGTGGCGGTGGCCGTAGTGGTGGTGGAAGCGGCGGCCGCCGTGGCCGCCGAACCTCCTCCTCATGATCTCCTTCCTGAACCGCCGGACCATCTCCTCCACCTCGTCGTCGTCGTGGTCATCAGCGTGGCGGAACCGCTTCCTCATCATCGTGTCCTTCTCCTCATCGTCTTCCCCGTGGCGGTGGTGGTGGTTGTGGAACAGCTTCACGCCCTCCGCGCCGGCGCCGGCTTCCTCTTCCTGCTCGTCGCCGTGGTGCATGCCGTGGCGGTGGTGGTGGAACTGGACCCACCTTCGCAGCATCTCCTTCTTGCACGCCTTGACTGCCGCAGCGTACTCGCCGCCGGCTGCCTCACCGGCGCCGTCGGCGTCGCCGAACGACGGCTCCGTGGGCGTGGTGGCCACCACCTCCCCCTCGCCGTCACTCTCTGGAATCATCGAGCGGTCAGGGTCCGGCTCGGCCACGGCCTTGACCTCACCGGCCTCCCGCCTGGTGCTCTCGTCGGCGGGGAAGACGGGCAGGTGGCGCAGAGCCTCGACGCGATGGCCGTGGTCGAACCGTCGCGGCGCGGAGCCGAACGCGCCGTGGTCGTGGTGGTGGCGCGCCCACCAGAGGTGGCGATGGAAGGGGCCGTGGCGGCAGGGGTGCCGGTGGGAAGGCAGGCGGAGGAACCGGTGCTGCTGTTCCGCTGGGAGGACCACCACCTTGACCGTTTGGATCTCAACGGCTTTGGGCGGGCCGTTCACGTCGTCGTCGTCGCCGGCCGCCGCGACGGCGGCGGATGATGTCTCGGTGTCGGTGGCAGGGCGAGCTTCGTGGGGGCGACAGTGCGCGACGGTGAGGAGGGAGAGGAGGAGGAATAGGAGCGCGGCGGCGGCGGCTGACGGGCGGGCCATGGTGGCGTGCTCGGGCCTCTGGAGGGGAACACGGGTGGGATTGTGGGAATGGTATTTGTAGCAAGCTGAAGCAAGCGAGGTGCGGGACCCACATGCGCTTCTGTGGGCCCCGGCTAGTACGGGAGCTGAAAAGTCAACATTGGTAATTGCCGCTTAATGTTATGCTTTTTTTTAGGGAGCTTAATTTTATGTTACATCATTGATCATTCATCATCTGCTTCCAACTTTTCAATACAAACATGCTCTTCTCATTTTCAAATGTTCAAACTTAACATAGAAAAAAATAGTTTGAAATCTTTACTATCACACACTTTCTCTTGTCCGATCTACAGTCAGATGATTGTAGCTTTCTCCACTTATATCCAAAATTACATAGGATGATATCGAAAACAGTAATATCCTAGGGACATTGCTAGTCAATCAAAACTTCAAAAGTACGTATTGATTGAAGGGTGTGTCAAGAAACTTGTGGGGAGAAAATTTGTGGCGCCGGCGACCCAATGCAAGCGACGGATTCCAATTTTCAATGCTACATGGGTGACATGTTACCTTCCTTCGAAACGAAGGCGCTTTATTCAACCGGCACGTACGTACGAGCGGTGTGCTGACTTTAATTCAAATGCTACTCCTGATGTATATATGGAGTATATGTTAATATAATACTACATATATACCCTTCATTCCAAATTATAGTTCGTTTCACCTTTATTTTACCACAAATTTGACCGCTCCTTTATTTTTTAAAAAATATGTGTAAATATAGTCAAATTTAAGTTATTGATAAAGCAAGACACAACAAAAATATAATAATTTACACAAAATTTTGAATAATACGAGTGATAAAACTTAGAGTCAAAATGTCACACGAACTATAATTGAAAACTGAAGGAGTACATCGAGAATCATTATTCTACCATTCTCGAACAAGAAGGGTTTGCAGCAACGTCATTTTCGCCCGGTTAATCGATCGTCACTATACATATATAATATAAATTTGCATGTTTTGTCAAGAGTTCCAGCTTGTACCCGTCATCTAGTACCGACAGAAGAAGGGGGCTCTATATACTAGAGCTTCACCCGCGCAAAATTTACTTGCCCGGTAGTTCAATTTGCGTATGCAATGACGTCATCAGCGCCGATGGATCTTTTTAACTCTTCGTGATCGCAACAGAGAGACGAAAGATAATCAAATGCGAGGGTCAAGGTTCATGTCTTTCTGTTGGCAACAAGATTTGGCTAGGCTAATTAAGCACGGCATTCGGCAACGGTTGCATGCGGCGCCACCCTGGGCGCCATCGCTTTTTTTTTTCTTTTGGCATCCATGCTACTGCGACCGAGCTTGATTTAATTTGATTACTTGGGTCAAGGCTACTAGCAAAGCAAGTGAAACTGTGAAAGAGCTAACCTAAAGCTGAGCTGAGCATGTTGTGCACATGATGACATGTTAAAAAAACAGCCTATTATCTTTGGATCGCCAAAATAAGATTTATATTTATTTCAGATTATTTTGATGGTCTGAAGTGACCTTATTATTTTGTGGGCAGGTCTAAAGTGACCTTTACCATGTTGTACTTGAACCTATCTAGGCTAGAATGTTAGATTATAAATATAATATAGGGTGGAAATAAATATAGTATAAATAATATGCATGCATGGCTATAAAATACATCTACGATGATATCATCAATCTAAGAATTGTGTTTCCTTCGAAGATAGGGGTAGGACGATCGCAATCTAAGAACATCGTCAATCTAACTATATCTGTAAGAATTACATCCGACGGGAATACAAGCAGCAATATGTACGATCGTGTAGGACCGTGGGCCAAATACAGCAGCATCGGTTCAAAACATGGACCCGCGGAAAGAAAATTTCATTTGGGCTCCATTTTTGCCCATGCATTAGCCGGTCCGAATAACTATACCATTGGGCTGGGTGCCTGGGTGGTTGAATTGCGTGTGCAATGACGTCAATAATACCGACCTTTCGAATTACTATATAATAAGATGCGAGAGGATTGATATGTTTGTGTTGACAAAAAGATTTGGCTACGCCAATTGTTATGCAATGCACGGCCTAACTATTGAGCCCTAACGTGCATGTGGCGCCATCCTTCACGTGCTTCCATGCCAGCTTTACTTCGATCAAGGCTAAACATCGCTCCCTCCAAGGCTCCAATTATAAAGCACTACTACCACTTAAATTAACAATTGCAGGGTCTTAGAGCAACTCCAGTAGAGGCTTTAAATTGAAGCCTTCAAAACTCATTTGCAGGCCCATCTCTAAAAAAATAGAGGTTCAAAATAAACACTCAACTCCAGTGGGCATATGTATTCGGGCCTCTATTTCTCCATGGACCCACCTGTCAACCACATGCTTGGAGGGGGCCTACTATTGGAGGGGGAACTGGAGGGCCTCTAAAAATGGAGGCTTGGAGGGGAGATTTGGAGGGCTATGTAAAATGGAGGTCCATTTGAAGGTCCTGCTGGAGTTGTGTTTTTTGCTTCAAGCCTCCAAATTTTAGAGTAGAGGCCCATATAGAGGCCTCTGCTGGAGTTGCTCTTAGGAGTATATAGCTTTGATCATTATATTTTTGTTAGTAAAGCTAAGTGTAGTAACTAAATTATGTTTTGTTATTATATTATGGGAATGCATTATGGGTCAAAAATCTACTAATATGATTTTCAACTTGGACTCTCAAAGTAAATACGTCAAAATATATTGTTTGTAAATACTTCATAAAAAGATATAGGCCGGCGTTAACGCTGTTTCTTATGAGGAAACAGTTGAACCACGAGCGCAACCAAAATCATGAATATTATTAACATTCATTTGGGTCCTAAATTTTCCTAAACCTTACTCTACCAAGTGGTAAATATCAACAGGTGTACAATACATATACATGCAGTAAAAAACATTTTCAGCTTTAGTAATGCATTGACTTGCTAGTCGTTCCGATGGGTTGCATACATGCATAAATGGTGCAAATGTTTTCAGCAGAGTTTTATTTTATAAAAGCAGCATGATAGAAAACACATTCAAGAGTCGATAAAATCGAAAACTGTTATTTACATATTAGGGCAGCTCCAGTGGAATCCGAAAGAGAACCAAGGTTAGAGATAAAGTGCAGCAGAGCTGTGTCGATCATCATCAGTCCATGGAATGCGAACAACATAGATCTACGAAGCACTAGCGATGGTCTTACTCAGTACCGGGAAGAAGGGCCGTTCCGTCGACTTGATGGTTCGACCCAGCATCAGCGATGATCTTAGTACTCTGGCCTATGCTTTTGCACACACATATTCACCATGTAAATGAAAAAAAAATAATTTTAGTCCCCATTGCCCCATTGGCGCATTTCCTTTCGCAAATAACATATATAGGTCATTCTCATAACTGAATAAAACAGGCTGCAAGAAAATAACATGATTAGGTTGTTTCATAATTCCTTTCGCAAATACACCTCTCATCTTTAATCAGAAATATATATTGCAGCACACACGGGGAGACAAACTAGGGGGTCCCTAAATAGCTTCGTGCACTTTTTAGCACAGTTGGCTTAGAAGCCCATCTAGCCTACCAAAGCGCGCGGGGAGGAACGGACGGCCCAGGAAATCGACAAGCAAGTTTTGCCGTCAGCGCGCCGTTATCGCGTAAGGCAAACAGAAATTTTCCACGCGCGGAACTTTTTGCCCTACTTTGAATTTTTGGCGCCAGGCGAATCGAGAAATTTTCCACGCGCGAAAATTTCTCCCCGGCTTTGAATTTTTGGCGCGAGCCAAATCGAATTTTTTTTCATATTGAAAGTGTTGATTCAATTTTTTTAATAGAGCAATATAAATAGTTGAATGGGTGTCTAATAAAGCCTTTATCAAAATATTGAACTATATTGATTAAATTGTTGAGTTAGATATACATAAATTGTTTAATACAACTATATAAATAGTTGAATGAGCATCTAATAAAGTCTTTATCAAAATGTTGAAGTATATTGATTAAATTGTTGAATTTGTATATTCAGAGTGTTAAAAATGAAATAAAAAATTGTTGAATTTGTATATTCGGAGTGTTAAAAATGAAATAATAAATTGTTGAATTGACAAATCTGTGAGTAGTGTGCGGTGGCTAGATTTTTTTCCGTTATCGCTCTATGCCTTTTTTCCTGCGCCTTTTTTTCTCGGGTGGTGGAAAGTACCCTTGCGTCTTTTTTTCCTTTGAAATATCATATTGAAAGTGTTGATTCTAAAAGATACATATATAAAATAAAAATATATTCATATTGAATCTTATTCTGTCGCATTAATTACAAATAACATGGTAGTTCAAACGGATTTGAAAAATGATCAACGATTCAAGAGAAAATCGCATTTGAAGGTTGAAACTCAAACTAGATTCCCATCCGTGGCTGGCTGGCGTCCCTGACGTCGGACGCCTTTGGCTCACCCGCCCGCTGCTGCGAAGCCGTTTCGGATCCAAATAAACATGCGATCTCAACCGTTGCACGGATCTCAAACAGTGGAAGCTAGCATGCTAAAAAAACTTGTGGAAGCTATATAGGAATCCTAGACAAACTATGCGCAAACCCTGGACGGGCCACGAGGCAGAAGATAAATTTATTTGGGCTACATGTTTGCGTCCAGGCCCAGCCCAGCAATTTTTTTTTGTCAAGCTGGATTTGTAGCAGTGAAGATGTCGTGTTGGCTGTGAGCAGGGCCTAGTCTCAAAAGACGATTTGAAAAAAAGTCTCAAAAGACGAAACAAAGAAGAGGTATCTTGCTATTACTAATTGGAGGCTCCTTTTGGAGACTCCACGTTAATCCTCACGAGACGTGTTAGAAAAAAAGATAAATCCTAAAAATTCTCACAAAAATCAGAAACATCTAGCCATCAATTACTATTACTAATTGGAGGCTTCTTTTGGAGACTCCACGTTAATCCTCACGAGACGCGTTAGAAAAAAAGATAAATCCTAAAAATTCTCACAAAAATCAGAAACATCTAGCCATCAATTTACTAGACTCTAATCATGATTGATAATAATAGCCATTGGATTTTATTTTGTTTTCTAAAAATTACCCACCTATACCATTATAAAATTAGTCTAAAATAACCCCCTAATTTATTGTCTAAATTACCCACCTATACCATTATGAAAAAAACAAAAGTAGGTCTCTCTGACTTTTTATCTCAATTGCGTAGGCGTTAATAGATTGGTTTCCAGCTTTCAACAACCGTGAGGAACACCTAATGGCGAGATGTGCCCTGCCGCAGCAGCCATGGCAGGTAAGAAAGTTGATTATGCTTATACTGCTGCCGGTTGCATTGAGATTGATGGTATTTCCAGACAGACCTACGAGTAGCACGCGCTTTCATCTGCTTCCTGGCCCGCTGCATGGATGATTCCATAATATGCATCATATGTGCATGCGCGCGGGTGCATGCTATGGACTTAGGAGTTTTAGGAATCATCACACGTGCATGCTATGGACACAAACTAAATTGCAAGACAAACTAGGGGGTCCCTAAATAGCTTCGTGCACTTTTTAGCACAGTTGGCTTAGAAGCCCATCTAGCCCACCAAAGCGTGCGGGGAGGAACGGACGGCCCAGGAAATCGACAAGCAAGTTTTGCCGTCAGCGCGCCGTTATCGCGTAAGGCAAACAGAAATTTTCCACGCGCGGAACTTTTTGCCCTGCTTTGAATTTTTGGCGCCAGGCGAATCGAGAAATTTTCCACGCGCGAAAATTTTCCCCGGCTTTGAATTTTTGGCGCGAGCCAAATCGAAATTTTTTTCGTATTGAAAGTGTTGATTCAATTTTTTTAATAGAGCAATATAAATAGTTGAATGGTTGTCTAATAAAGCCTTTATCGAAATGTTGAACTATATTGAGTAAATTGTTGAGTTAGATATACACAAATTGTTTAATACAACTATATAAATAGTTGGATGAGCATCTAATAAAGTCTTTATCAAAATGTTGAAGTATATTGATTAAATTGTTGAATTTGTATATTCAGAGTGTTAAAAATGAAATAAAAAATTGTTGAATTTGTATATTCGGAGTGTTAAAAATGGTGCCCATACTTAATAATTTTAAAAATACCAATGTTCGGGAGAGTGAAAATATAAAAATTACCTCCTCTATTAATATAAAAATATCCCAAATTATTCCTATGTACAATTGTAAATTATATATCCACGTCTATCATTGTTAATTTAGAAAAATCAATTCAAGGTATACATGGATGATATGTTCTACAGTCCAAATCACACATTCATGTGTACACAAGAAGCAATAACAATAGCAATTTCCCTATCAAAAATGTAGCTCATGCTAATGTGATAACCAAACACGTGTTGAACACACATGGAGGTACGATGCAACTAAAAATAGATATAATAAATTGTATAGATCAGTATGTGTTATAAACGTTAATCGATGAGAAAGAGTAAAGAAAAACATTTTTCATGATACTTAATACTTATCTCCTATGATTACGAGCCCGTGCAGTAGCACGGGTTGATAGACTAGTGTTGCTAATTTAAGTCAAATCAGTCAATTTTCCGACCATTTTTTAGATAAAAAAAATAGTTCAACCCGGGCTCTGAATTTATCTCGTTAAGGCTCTTGTGCCGTCACGATGACAGGATATATTTGGTTATCTAAGAGATCGTGGTACAACTGCTAGTGCTTGTCCCCTGTAGCCGGCAGTTGTCGTGACGGTAGGCAAAATGCTAACAACCCTGTAAAGTCTCTTGCTTTCAAGATGTTAGTGTCCGGAGTGGCAAAGGTTTGCTGCTAGACATCCAAGCAATGCAAGTGAAATGCCTGTCCACAGTCCCACCATCCAAAACGTACGATAACTTAAAACAGAACAAAAATCAAGATGTAGCATGAAGGAAACATCAGAAGCTTAAGGAAAAGGAATTATTGTTTCAGTTCTCTTCGCGACCGTTGAAACCAAGCAGGGATATCAGCAGCTCACTTCACTTGGATAAGTCTCGGTACATGTCAGACGATATACATGCCGATTTTATTATTTTTCTCATACGTATATGCAGAGCGGTAGTAAGCTTATTCGAGAGGAGATCACAGTTGGGAAGGCCAGTTGAGCGTCGTAAATCCAGAAAATTCACATGACATCTGCTAGTGCGTTGTGTTGATTCCTAGCTGGCGCTGCTGACGAGCGCGTCCTTGTAGGACGGCGGCGGCGGCGGCGGCGGCACAGCCACGGCCGGGTCCCCCCGGCCCCCCCTCCGGCCGCCGTGCTCCAGGATGAGCGGCACCTTGCCCTCCCTCTCCATGGCGAGCCGCTCCTGCGCGCCGCCGCGCAGCTTCTCCAGTCCCCTGCCGCCCATCTGCTGCGTCTTGAACACCTTGAGCAGGTTCAGCACGCCGCCGGCCAGGAACAGCAGGCTCCCGAACAGGCAGAACCACGCCCAGCTCCTCCCCTGCACCCACAGACCCAGAGCAGATTGTTATGCCTCGATCAGCTCTGATTTGAATTACATTTCACAATTCGATTCCTACTGCAACAAATCTGCAATAATTAAGGCTAGCTGGTGATCGATCTGAGCTAAGTAGTTACCAGTAGCACGAAGGCGGTGGTGCGGCTGCGGCGGTCGTGGCGGTTGACGATGCCGGCGATGAGGAAGAGGGTGCTCCCCAGGAGGAGCGGGATCTGGACGCTCTTCTGCAGCAGCTGGACGTGGCCGCTGGCGCGCTCGTACACCTGGCAGATGTTGTGCACGGAGCCCAGGCACCAGAGCGCCGGCCCGGCGATCAGCAGGTTCAGCCCGTGCCGGTACCCTCTCTCCATCTGCATGTATGCATCAGAATTATACACACACACACACACACACACACACTAGCTCATCATCGATCAGTGAACGGAATGAAACTTAATTCCAATATCAGACACTCTCGATTAAGAAGAAGATGGATTTGAATTATGTATTGCGTATTGGACCTGGATCTCGAAGAAGATGACGGCGATGAGCATGAGGACGGTGCCGGCGATCTGCACGGCGGGGACGGCGAGCTCGACGAGCGCGAGCTGGGCGTCGAGCCCGGCCGCCATGCCGAGGCGGTAGTCGACGCCGGCGGCGTGCGCCAGGAGGTCGTGCGCGTTGACGGCAAGCACGGCCACGAGCCCGATCGCGGCCACCACGAGCGCCGACCTGCCCGACGGCCCGCCCAGGCTGTACGCGCGGCACTCGCGCGCCGTCGCCAGCTTCACCATGGCTAACCTGCAATGGCCAATGGAGTAGAGGTTGGTGTGTTGGTTGGAAGGCGGAGTCGGGGATCGAAGAGACGGCGAGGAAAGAAGGAAGGAAGGAGAAGGCGGCCTGCAGGTCGCCGGCTCGAGGTGCTAAGCTGGCTCGAGGGGGCGGCCATGGCGGATACGTGGCAGCGTGCATGCAGCGCCAGGTGAGGAGACACGCATGACTCGTTTCGTTCCTCGTGGTCGTTTTGCCGAGTAAAATATGGGGAGGTTGGACAAGGGAGTCTTCTAGATAGGTGTACAGCAGGATGACACGACGAGCGTCGTCTGCGAGGCCACCTCACTTGTCCGTTGCTGGATTCTGCTTTTCAGTGCGTAACCTTTGTGCAACTTTAAAGTACGAAAAGTTCTAACTAGTTTTGAACTGGAAGAATTCCAATCTTCATCCGGAAATGACAATTTGGTTTTGATAGAGTCAATTTTTGCATCATAAAAAACATCCGGAATATATGATAGGTATTTCATTTTTTTAGAATGCAAAAATATTTCTTGGGTGCAAAAAAAATCTCTGGAATTGTGGTATACCAGTGATTATGAATTTCATTATCAATCAGTGGTGGGGATCGTGTATTTGTTACAAACTATTTGGAGTTTATGTAGTAGCAGTATTCACAATATGGGTAAGCCTACAAATAAACACTTATCAAATATCAGAATGAACTCATAGAAGTATTCAAAACCAAAAGCAACCATGAGTGCTTTTATTTTATTTAGTCCCGAAAAATGATGCCCTTTATCCAGGCATAGAAGTATTCATAGAAGTATGTATGTATATGTATTATACTGTGTGTATACGTGTATCAGTATTAATTAGGGAATGGAATGAGAAACGGCGAGCAATTAAGGAAAAAGAAAACGTCGGATGTCCTCTGGCCGCGGCGACTCCTGGTTTCCAATCTATTGCGTGCTTGACTGCTTGTTCCTTCCTTTGGCGGACCGGACTGGTCTGGGAGATCGCCGGGAGTCCCGTCGATGACGCCGGTGACTCGATCATCAGACGCCCAGGCCCAGTTTTGCTACTCGATCGGCGATCGCTCTTCTGTCCGTTGTCTTCGTGAATGCGTCTCGCGTCTGCCGTCTGCCTTTATCTTGTCAACATGCAGCGTCAGCATATCTGCATACATATGGGTGGCTAATTGATTTCACTCACAATCTACCTCGCAAAGACAACATGTGGGAGTTTCGCAAGCGCCACCTACATGAGTGACCTTCGGATACCTAAAATATTTATCATGGCAGAGTCCCCAACACTTCGTATCATCGCAGTTGCCCTGGCTGGCGATGAAGTTTCTGCCACAATATGATCAGTATGTGTTATAAACGTTAATCGATGAGAAAGAGTAAAGAAAAACATTTTTCATGATACTTAATACTTATCTCCTATGATTACGAGCCCGTGCAGTAGCACGGGTTGATAGACTAGTGTTGCTAATTTAAGTCAAATCAGTCAATTTTCCGACCATTTTTTAGATAAAAAAAATAGTTCAACCCGGGCTCTGAATTTATCTCGTTAAGGCTCTTGTGCCGTCACGATGACAGGATATATTTGGTTATCTAAGAGATCGTGGTACAACTGCTAGTGCTTGTCCCCTGTAGCCGGCAGTTGTCGTGACGGTAGGCAAAATGCTAACAACCCTGTAAAGTCTCTTGCTTTCAAGATGTTAGTGTCCGGAGTGGCAAAGGTTTGCTGCTAGACATCCAAGCAATGCAAGTGAAATGCCTGTCCACAGTCCCACCCTCCAAACGTACGGAAACTTAAAACAGAACAAAAATCTAGATGTTGCATGAAGGAAACATCAGGAATTGTTTCAGTTCTCTTCGCGTCCGGTGAAGCCAAACAGAGATCGATCAGCAGCTCACTTTACTCGGGTAAGTCTCGGTACATGTCAAATGATATACATGCCGATTTTATTTTTCTCATACGTATATGCACAGCGGTAGTAAGCTTATTCGAGAGGCGATCACAGTTGGGCAGGACATGCAGTTGATGAACGTCGTAAATCCAGAAAATTTACACTGCAACACATGAGATTCTCATCGCCATGGCACATTGGCACCTGCTAGCTGTTGATTTCTAGCTGGCGCTGCTGACGAGCGCGTCCTTGTAGGACGGCGGCGGCGGCGGCGGCGGCACAGCCACGGCCGGGTCCCCCCGGCCCCCCCTCCGGCCGCCGTGCTCCAGGATGAGCGGCACCTTGCCCTCCCTCTCCATGGCGAGCCGCTCCTGCGCGCCGCCGCGCAGCTTCTCCAGTCCCCTGCCGCCCATCTGCTGCGTCTTGAACACCTTGAGCAGGTTCAGCACGCCGCCGGCCAGGAACAGCAGGCTCCCGAACAGGCAGAACCACGCCCAGCTCCTCCCCTGCACCCACAGACCCAGAGCAGATTGTTATGCCTCGATCAGCTCTGATTTGAATTACATTTCACAATTCGATTCCTACTGCAACAAATCTGCAATAATTAAGGCTAGCTGGTGATCGATCTGAGCTAAGTAGTTACCAGTAGCACGAAGGCGGTGGTGCGGCTGCGGCGGTCGTGGCGGTTGACGATGCCGGCGATGAGGAAGAGGGTGCTCCCCAGGAGGAGCGGGATCTGGACGCTCTTCTGCAGCAGCTGGACGTGGCCGCTGGCGCGCTCGTACACCTGGCAGATGTTGTG
Organism: Echinochloa crus-galli; assembly: GCA_900205405.1. NCBI lineage: Eukaryota > Viridiplantae > Streptophyta > Magnoliopsida > Poales > Poaceae > Echinochloa > Echinochloa crus-galli. The sequence continues at coordinate 924,074 of OAMR01000386.1, read as the reverse complement.
CACGGAGCCCAGGCACCAGAGCGCCGGCCCGGCGATCAGCAGGTTCAGCCCGTGCCGGTACCCTCTCTCCATCTGCATGTATGCATCAGAATTATACACACACACACACACACACACACACTAGCTCATCATCGATCAGTGAACGGAATGAAACTTAATTCCAATATCAGACACTCTCGATTAAGAAGAAGATGGATTTGAATTATGTATTGCGTATTGGACCTGGATCTCGAAGAAGATGACGGCGATGAGCATGAGGACGGTGCCGGCGATCTGCACGGCGGGGACGGCGAGCTCGACGAGCGCGAGCTGGGCGTCGAGCCCGGCCGCCATCCCGAGGCGGTAGTCGACGCCGGCGGCGTGCGCCAGGAGGTCGTGCGCGTTGACGGCAAGCACGGCCACGAGCCCGATCGCGGCCACCACGAGCGCCGACCTGCCCGACGGCGTGAGGAGCTGCCCCAGGAAGCCGCCGACGAGGAGCACCGCCGCGAACACGTACACCCCGGCGTTGATGTACTCCCACCGGTTGCGCGACGTCGTCGCGCCGGACCCGCCGCCGCCGCTGAGGCTGTACGCGCGGCACTCGCGCGCCGTCGCCAGCTTCACCATGGCTCGCGTACGTGCTAGCAGGAAGCTAGCTGCAAATCTGCAATAGTGCAATGGCCAAAATGGAGTAGAAGTTGGGGTTGGTTGGAAGGCGGAGTCGGGGATCGAAGAGACGGCGAGGAAAGAAGGAAGGAAGGAGAAGGCGGCCTGCAGGTCGCCGGCTCGAGGTGCTAAGCTGGCTCGAGGGGGCGGCCATGGCGGATACGTGGCAGCGTGCATGCAGCGCCAGGTGAGGAGACACGCATGACTCGTTTCGTTCCTCGTGGTCGTTTTGCCGAGTAAAATATGGGGAGGTTGGACAAGGGAGTCTTCTAGATAGGTGTACAGCAGGATGACACGACGAGCGTCGTCTGCGAGGCCACCTCACTTGTCCGTTGCTGGATTCTGCTTTTCAGTGCGTAACCTTTGTGCAACTTTAAAGTACGAAAAGTTCTAACTAGTTTTGAACTGGAAGAATTCCAATCTTCATCCGGAAATGACAATTTGGTTTTGATAGAGTCAATTTTTGCATCATAAAAAACATCCGGAATATATGATAGGTATTTCATTTTTTTAGAATGCAAAAATATTTCTTGGGTGCAAAAAAAATCTCTGGAATTGTGGTATACCAGTGATTATGAATTTCATTATCAATCAGTGGTGGGGATCGTGTATTTGTTACAAACTATTTGGAGTTTATGTAGTAGCAGTATTCACAATATGGGTAAGCCTACAAATAAACACTTATCAAATATCAGAATGAACTCATAGAAGTATTCAAAACCAAAAGCAACCATGAGTGCTTTTATTTTATTTAGTCCCGAAAAATGATGCCCTTTATCCAGGCATAGAAGTATTCATAGAAGTATGTATGTATATGTATTATACTGTGTGTATACGTGTATCAGTATTAATTAGGGAATGGAATGAGAAACGGCGAGCAATTAAGGAAAAAGAAAACGTCGGATGTCCTCTGGCCGCGGCGACTCCTGGTTTCCAATCTATTGCGTGCTTGACTGCTTGTTCCTTCCTTTGGCGGACCGGACTGGTCTGGGAGATCGCCGGGAGTCCCGTCGATGACGCCGGTGACTCGATCATCAGACGCCCAGGCCCAGTTTTGCTACTCGATCGGCGATCGCTCTTCTGTCCGTTGTCTTCGTGAATGCGTCTCGCGTCTGCCGTCTGCCTTTATCTTGTCAACATGCAGCGTCAGCATATCTGCATACATATGGGTGGCTAATTGATTTCACTCACAATCTACCTCGCAAAGACAACATGTGGGAGTTTCGCAAGCGCCACCTACATGAGTGACCTTCGGATACCTAAAATATTTATCATGGCAGAGTCCCCAACACTTCGTATCATCGCAGTTGCCCTGGCTGGCGATGAAGTTTCTGCCACAATATGGTGTAGCACTGTCATCAACTGGGTACTCTTTGAGGCCTTCTTCGGCCTTTGCAGCCCCTACACAGATAGAATGATAGAAACATATAGTTGAGGTCGGTATGCAAAATTTGAGTACATGTGAATTGTACATTACATGTGAGCAAAGAAATTAACGAACTTGAGCACAGTGTCAGAAGGAGAACGCAGAGAACAAAAGATGCCACTCTGGTTGCCATAATTGTTTCTTTGGATGCTTCAGTCCAAGCTTGAGGTTCTGGTGTTAATTTGGTATGCACAGCTTATCTTTGGAGGTATAAATAGGATCTGTGAGGAGAATATGAAATATTGGTATCTTAACAAATTAATGCATGCATATCTAATGGAGGCCATAATTAAGAGTACCTTAAAATATGCGGTATAGTAGGGGTTATTTATCTATAGTAATATAAGGATCCTAGAGAATTGAAAACGATTTCCACCAAAAAAACCCACCCCACCCTCTCACAGAGGCCCCACCTGTCAGATTTTTTTAGGGTGGGGGACGTGGAAAAGTGGGAAATACTTGATGTTCCAGGCACTTTCCAGGGAAAACTTTTTTCACCCAACGTCCCGTGCGTACCCACCTCCGGCCAGGTGGGCCCCAAACTCCTCACGTGCACACAATTATCCCGTATTGCTAATAGGCAAAAGATTGAAGAGTTTTTCTCCATAAAAACTTGATGTTCCAGGCACTTTTAGTTCATTCTCCGCAAAACTTTTTTCACCCAACGTCCCGTGCGTACCCACCTCCGGCCAGGTGGGCCCCTAACTCCCCACGTGCACACAATTATCCCGTATTGCTAATAGACAAAAGATTGAAGAGTTTTTCTCCATAAAAACTTCACGTGCACACAATTATCCCGTAATGCTAATAGACAAAAGATTGAATAGTTTTTCTCCATATAAATAAAGACCAACTAACTCGAAAAATAATGTGCCTCTAAATTTGAGAATAGCTAAAGCTCTATATACACACGTGCGTACGCACGTGCAACCAGCTAGTCAAAGGAAAGTAACGCCATCATCTCTCGAGAAATTAGGTGGTGTTTATCTCATGTGGTTAAATTGGTACTAGTGTATTACTCCCTCCGTCCAGTTTTGATAGACGTATTAGAAGAGAAAAGAAGTCCAAAATTGATATGTGTATTTGTTATCGTAGTCTGTTCCGTCTTGGACTGATTGGGCATGCCTGTTTGATACTCGTAGCCTATTTAATGCATGGCCAATCAGCTTTTGCATGCCAAGAGAGATTAACTTCTCCTTGGTTTCTGTGCTGCTCACTTAGGGCAGTCCCAACCCAAGACACTAGTAGTGATGTCTATAATCTCCACATCATCAAGAAACTAGTACAAGACGTTACCCTCCCAAAGCAGACACCGATGCTCCATGACTAAATTAAATGCTGCTCCTCTCTCATCTTGTCTTGGATAGCGTGTAGAAACCATGTCTCATGCAAGATCCGGTTTCCTCCTCTTTCTTCATTAACTCACTTGCCACATCATCTTTTGTCCTACATGGCACCTTATTTAATGCTATGGACATCATCCTAGTCATTGGGTTGGGATTGCCCTTATATGCATATCAAAAGTGGATGGAGGGAGTAGTACTCACTTAAAATTTCAGATATAGGGATTTTCATAGAGGAAAAAGTAATGGCTATCTAAATAAATTAGATTAGGTACATCTCTCATGTGCTTAAATGGGTACTTAATCTAGTCAAGAGGGCACTTCCAAAGGACTGTACTACCATATGTAGAAATTATCACTTACTTGAAAGCATATATATGTATTCACTCCAAATTAATTAGATCTTCCTTATTTTTGCACATTAGTATGAAATTAATGATGAGTTGGACAAAAGCACTCAAAATTTTGATTTAGATTTGTGCAAACGAATTAATACTAAGTATCAAGTTGAAGTGAAACATACTTTATTAAATTAGAATACTGTGAAAAATTCTCCCAGATATTCCTTTAGATCGGAGAAATGCATCCTTATTAAATGCAAAAAGAATGTGATGCAGAATTCCTATGCAGGCTAGGGCCTTCCACCGACCAGTTGGGCAACACCACCAGGCCGTGGCCTTGCCACCCATCCCACCAAGATGGGCCTGCGGCCGCCTGCCAGGCAACCAACGCAGCAGAGGAGGAGAAAAACAGTCCAACACGCTGCCCAGAAACCAGAAATCGTCACGTGTAGCCGTCGTTCGCTTTTCGTCCTCTAAGTGTAAAACCATAAATCTTTGGTCCTTCAAGTTTCAAAATCATGCATTTTACATCCCTCGGCGGTTTCGCTGACGTGGCGGCGGTTTCGCTGATGTGACGTGCTAACATAGCGTGCTTGAAATGGCTGAAACTTTGAAAAATCATATAAAATAGTAAACAAATGATAAAAATATAAGTCCAATCTTTTCAGCTTCGAGCATCTTTACATAGTGGAGTCAATTATTTACATATTTGATATTATTTTGTTGTCGAAATAAAATAGACAAGAAAAGATGCTATAGAACTTGTAAAATGCATAGTAAATATTTAAAATATTATAAATAGTAAATCCATCTCTTGTGTGCATCTGGTGAGTGTGTCCATCTAGATTTACTATTTTATAATATCCAGCGACCCTCTGCCCTGGAGGTGCTTGTCCGTAAGTCTCCCCTGCAGCTGTGATGATAGTAGCGAACTTGCTCCCTATATCAACCAGCGAGAATTATATATTACTATCATTGGTGTACCGTATTTTGCACAATGTACTACAACATGAGTAGCCACTACGTAGAGAAAACCGTACTCCAAATGGACACGCTCTGTACTATAGACACTGAGCTTGAGCCATTGGCTGTGTTTAGTTTCCCGTCACATCACTAAACTTCTCAAAGGAAGTATTTCTTTGAGTTGGGAAAATTTTTTCCTGTCTCTTTGACCAATAATTAAAGGTATTAAATAAAGTCAGTTTACAAAACTAATTTTTTTCACGAGATCTATCTAATGAGACCTTTGACCGCACAATTAGAGAATGGTTACTGTAGCATCACTGTAGCAAAACATGAATTAATTAGGCTCATTAGATTCGTCGGGCAAAGTTGCACTCATTCCTAAATGGGTTTTGTAAATAGACTTCATTTAGTACTCCATGCATGCAAGATTCCCTTTGGAATTTTTTTTCCAGGGATGAAAGAAACACGGCCAAAATTCTCTTTCCAAACTTCACATTCACCTATCACATCAAATCTTTCTCCTCATAACAGTAAACGTGGATAAATAAAAAAACTAATTACATGGTTTTGATATACACGACGACTCAAATCTTTTGAGCATACTTAGATCATGATAATGATAGGACAATATTTACCAACAAATAAACGAAAATTGTTACAGTGCGCTACAGTATCAGATGTGACATTTTTACCAAACTCTTCCATCCACTTTTTGGAACTAAGCACCGCCATTGTCAACGTGAGGTTGCAGCTATCCTAGAAGCAGCAGGGTCAACATCACTCGGTAGGAGTACACTAGTACACTAGCCGGACAGACCGGTCGTAAGTGAAGCATTTCCACTCCTCCCGGCAGCCGCCGGCGATCACCGACTCACCGTCGCCGGAGCGAAATGTACTGCCAGTGGTACGAGCATCACGTACGTACAGGAGCGTACTGCACTCCACTGCGCTGCAGTCTCCTGTCTGTTCTTGTTCCATCGAAAAGCGACGGATGGGAGACCGACAGCCCATCTCAGCCACGAGAAAATTCCCAGCCTCTCGCTCCCACGGGCCACCTCCTCTGATCTCTTTATCCACGTGGCGCTCCCCGACTGGACGCGGCCACCCAGCTCACCACCCTCCTCATCTCCCCGCGCCGCTCCCCCGCGCCACTGGCTTGCCGCGCCGTCTCCGTCTGCTAAACCCCGCGCCCCCGCCGCCGGAGGAGGCAGGCCGCCGCCGCCGCTAGCTGACACCCGTTATGCCATGGCCGTCATCCTCTCCTCCGCCGCGCCAACGCCACTGACCAGCATCGCCGCCGTCGGGCTGCCGCTGCTCCTCGGGCAGCTCCTGGGCGGCGGCGGCGTCGGCGGCGGGTCCAAGCCCTACGCCGTCGCGCCCGCGCGCGCGGCGTACCAGCGCCTGCTCGAGGACCCCGGCGCGCAGCTCGTCGACATCAGGCCGCTCAAGGAAGCGCGGGAGGCCGGCGCGCCGGACCTCAGGGAGGCCAAGAAGAAGCCGGTCGCTGTGCCGTACAAGGGGGAGGACAAGAACGGGTTCTTGAAGATGCTGGCGCTGCGGTTCAAGGACCCCGAGAACACCACGCTGGTCATCCTTGACAAGTGAGCACCTCAGATCTTGGTTTATAACTGCAATGTGCTTAATTTGTTGTTCATTTTCAGTGTGGTTACTTCTGATTAGTCCATGGAAGGAGCCCGTATCATAAATTAAGGAGTCAATTTTGCTGCATTTCATAGAAAAGAGCCAATTCAGAAATTGCCGTCATCGGTGTGGTCACTAACATCAGAATTTCAATCAGAATTAAAGGGACCCATTTAGCATAGTAACTACATGTGTTTTTGGTGTGTCAATCAAATTTTTAACTTTTCAATCAGAATTGAAAGAACCAATTCTGCCCTGTATGTACAGGCATTCCTGCTGTGTCGAATTTCCAGGAAATAAATTAACTTGAAATTTTAATTTTTTTTCACGTCTTCTTGTGGATCAAATATTGTCATCATAAATCCTCTAAATTGTCAATTTCGCCGTGTGTCTATGGAAAATTTTAATTTTTTAATTTTTTTCACGTCTTCTTGATTGATATGTGCCCTTTGCTTATGGAAAATTGGACTGCCACGGCACAAGGTTGATGCTTATAAACTGTGCCGACCAGAGTGATCTCTGGTAGAGCAGAGTAAAAGAATGTTATGAGAAAAACATAAATGACGCCTTAAATCTGGAAAGCACTTGAACACAATGAATTTTTGGATTGATGCTTATAAACTGTGTCAACCAGAGTGATCTTTCTGGTAGAGCAGAGTAAAAGAAAGTTATGAGAAAAAACATAAATGGCACCTTAAATCTGGAAAGCACTTGAACACAATGAATTATTGGATTGAACTTAAAGGATGGACATGTGAGTTTCTTGCAGAGTTAGTAGTAGATTCTTGTCCTTGAAAAGATCAGCAAAGTGTTATTAGCCGTACTTCTGTCTCAGGAAGAATTAGCTCGTGTTTTCTTTTTTTTCGAATATGCAGGAGAACTGCATATCATTGCATTAAGATAATTAGCTCGTGTTTTCACATTAAAACTGCAAATACTTGTTCAATGACTTGTTGGCTTGCCATTATTCCATCAGTACTACAGCGCATGCTGTACATGATATTTTTCTTCTTCTGAACATTTACATAAAACATTGTGGAAGTCAGATTTGATGGGAACTCCGAACTAGTCGCTGAACTTGTCACAGCCAATGGTTATAAAGCTGCTTTCGCAGTGAAGGATGGTGCAGAAGGAAGTCGAGGATGGAAGGTACTGATGCTTTAGGTGGCTTGTGTTTTCTGCCGAATAACCTCTTTGTTCACTCAACAAAGTGTCACCATTTGCTAGTGTCCCACTGCAGAGCAGTAATCTTCCCTGGAAGGAGCCTGCAAAGGGATTCAGTCTCGACTTGGGCGAGCTATTTGGGGTGAGTTATCATCTGGAGTCTGGACCTTTTTCTTTTGGTGCTCTGGAATATATTCTGTAAGAGTTATAGGTATTCAATGCAATGATTTTGTTTTTTTTGTTTTTGGTATTCTGCGACTGTTTACTGCTGAATCTGATAATTAAATCTACAGGATGGTTCAGATGGTTTGCCTCTGACAATTGGCGTTGCTGCAGCTACTGGTTTGGGAGTACTTGCCTACACAGAGGTAGTAACACTTGGAGTGTTTCTTTTTATTCAGGAGTGGATTTTGTTTTCTTACACATGATGTACCATCCATCCTGCAGGTTGAGACTTTGCTACAGTTTTTGGGTTCAGCTGCTATTGTGCAGCTAGTGGTAACCAAGCTCTTGTATGCTGAGGTGCATAATTCATTCCTCTATTCTCTTATTGGGCTTCAGGCCTGTCAACAGGAGCTTCATTCTTTGGATAGAAAATACTTTTTCCGTGATGAAATCTTAAATATATTTATGCTGCTCACAGGAACGACAGAAGACCCTTAAACAGATTGATGAGTTCTTCAACAAGAAGGTTGCTCCAAAGGAGCTTGTAGATGAAATAAAGGTAGCTAGCCATCTTCTTGATCATTTGTTGTTAAATACTTAAACCAAAACGATCTTTTCAGAACCATCCAATGAAGATATTGTGTCCTATCATTATTTCTGGATTAAGTACTTTTACTCTGATGGTTCTAATATGAAGTGCTTAACTCAGAGATCTTACTCGCATGTTGGTAGATTTATTATGCATGGGCGCATGGCCTCTTGGTCACACTAAGCAGTTCAGTAGCTGTGTATGCAATTTTACCTGGAACAGATATAGGCAGGAAAAGAAACTAGACCATTTAAACTAGGTGGTTTTCATATTTTTAAGGAAAAAAATATGCAATTCGAAGGCATACATCCACACCCACAACCAACTGGGCTTGGCTCAGTTCCTTATACAGTCTTTTCAATCAGAATTTATTAATGATTTGCACTTGGTTAGACTTGTTTCGTGTGTACAAGCATTTGTCTTACTACTTTGTTTGAAGACAAATCCATTGATTTGTTTCAACGAAAAATCCATGATTTTCCACCAGAAAAAACAAGGATAAATGATCACTTAAATTTGTCAATAATTTGAAGTTCTCCAACAAACCCAATAAAACCTGTTTGGATTATTTCCTCCTTTATTTGCAGCTATCCATTGTTTCTTTAGTTATTGCACGGACAAATATTATGCTTTTGAAATGGATTTGTTCTGAACCTGAGTCAACCTACATTGTTTTCCATAGAAAATTATTTTTGATTATGTCATACCAAATGTTTGCGGTTCAGAAAGGTTCATTTTCATCTACAGGAAATCGGGCAGGCTCTACTACCTTTATCTGGTGAAGCTAAGAGCCAACCAGCACTAGCAACTGCGACTCCAGCTGCTGCCACAGCAACAACTGCACCAGCAGAGACTGCTACCGCCGCACCAGAAGCAGATGCCACCACGGAGTCAGCTTCTGCAACGCCCACACCTCTTTCACCTTATACAAATGTCAGTGTGAACCTGATACCTGATTGCTTTTGCACAAGTGAGCTTGAAGACTCATGCCATTCTCAACGTTTTCTGCTTACAATTCTATGCAGTACCCAGATCTCAAACCACCATCATCCCCGTCAGTCAACTCGGCACCTGCAGCAGAAGCCAGCACAAAATCACCTCCTGCCAGGCCCAGGCCTCTGTCACCTTACCCTAATGTAATACATACGAAACTCCATTGCTATTTGCTAAAGCACTTGATGCATCAGGACACGCTCATCATTCTTTTATCCGTGTGCAGTATCCGGATCTCAAGCCACCGTCTTCACCTACGCCTTCACCACCTTAATCAGGCATGAGTACAAGTAACCGGGTCTAGAGGATATTAAAGAAATTGAGCTGTTCATATGGAGCCGGCGTCTCACCAAATGTGTATGTTGTACTATGATCCTGACTGTATTTATTGGCCACTGTGGCATGTTTTTCGGAGCAGTAAATATATGATGTGTCCAGAGATCATTGTTGTGCTCTGATTCTCCTTTGTTTTCTTATTTTCGGTACTTTCAAATGTCGAATTACTAATCCTGATAGAGTTCAAGCCTATAAGCTATAGAGATGGATATGTTTGACCTGTAAATGTATATTTTGGTCGTGGATGAATAAACCAGAAGGTGCAAAGACCTAGTTGTGAAGCTGCTGCTGCTGCTGCTTTATACAGGTCAGAAAGTGCGAGGCCCTACTTACATCAAAACAAAATTGTGATGGGCCCAACCAGCTTTGCCTCCTTTTGGAGACTACATTGATACTAACGAGACACCCTAAGAACCAAAAAAGAAAAATAATTTCTAAAAATTCCTAAAATTCAGAAACATCTAGCCATTAATTTGAGAGAATCTAATTATGATGGGTAATAACAGCCATTAAATCTGTTTTCTAAAAATAAATTATCCATCTTTGCTATTATAAAAAATAGTCTAAAATAACCCCAATAGTTGCATTAAAATTATCCACCTATGCTATTAAAAATTTAATCTTAATTACCATGAATACTAGCAAATATATGCTGGCACAACACGCGCGTGTTATCTTTATTATGGGGTTATTTTTAACTATTTGGTTGATGGGTACGTAGGGGTGTAAAGAAATTCTATAGTGAGAAAAGTAATGCCAAAACGGCATACATTCTCTAGAAACATTATTTTTTCTTGTTTGTGAAAACTTCTCATGTCTTTTTCACCGTTAGACCTGACATGTAGGTCCTCTATGAGGGGTGGGTACGAATTATTTAGATGAAAAATGTTTTCAAAAGAAATGCATCCTTATACTCATATATATTACATCTATCTATCTTTCTTCTATACTAAAAGGATCCTAGAGAATTGAAAACACCTCCCACAAAAAACCCACCCCCACCCTCTCACAGAGGACCCACCTGTCGGGCTTTGGTGGGAGGGAAAAACTAGAAAGCGTAATAAAAAATTGACTGTTCCAGGCTCTTTTAGATTCCAGGCTCTTTTAGCTGTTTCCCCGCTCAATTTTTTTTCACGTAAAAAAGGACCTACCTAAATATACCCACATTTATACCCACGTCTATACACAATTATCCAGTATTACTAATAGACAATAAATCGGAGAGTTTTTCTTCATATAAATAAATGCCAACTATTGAATTTTGAGAATACATAAAGCTCTTTATACATGAGAGAACGAATATAAACTATTTTTAAAAGCGCTTCACAAGGCTGGTCTGTTTATCATGGTCCACTAAAGTAACACTGGTTTAGTACCTACATGTCATCAATAAACGTGCGTGATACATGAGTTGAGACAAATGTATAGAAGAGAGTTTAGCACGCGCGCGCGTGCCGCGCGGATATTGCAAATATATTTTATATGTTATATTTGATTTATTTTATATATGTGCGTGCGCACATGTGCCTTTGCTAGTATAATATAGATAGATAGACTACTTGATCGTTGATTAGATCCATGTATTTTCCACCAACGTGATCTTAATAGACCAAACAATCTATTCGTAGCTTTCTTGAAGGGAACCCCAAGCTTTCGTTAGCCGCTCCTAATCCATGCCGGTGGTGCATGAACTCGCATTTCCTAGGGTCCCCTGCATGTACGACATGGCCGCCGGGCGCTACCTTGCTGCGTAATACGTATACGATATGTCACATACTCTATGTAAGACAATCCACCATGTGGTGCCGGTGGACAGTACAACCAGCAATGCATCATCCAAAGCAACGGGCTTGCTGTACGTAAGGAGACAACATGCAAGTTTTTGATTTTTTTTCCAGCGACAGGTATGCAATATCCCTTATCCCTTAGCCTGTATACTTTAAATAAACTTTGGAGACAGTATGTTTTTACCAGGTATGTTTTCTGGCAAGTCTTCAATCCTCCAGTTTGGCGTGGAGTATGTGGCATCGACGACCGCGTACAGGGGACGAGAAGACCCCTTACTTTGTGCAGAAGCTCCAAGTGAAGATGGCGCCAAAGGTGATCGGAACAGAGGGAGTGTTGAGACTTGCATTAGTGGCAAGTTCCTCATCTGGATTGGCAAGAGCCTTAGTGGAGAGCCTAATAGGACCTTGACCAAGAGCGACATGGTGACTTCGGTGGAGCTCCAACGTGGACTTAGGGTGAAATTAGCCTACCTATACTATGGGATAAATCTCATTAATAGTTTTCTAAACATCATGTGCAATCTTACAACAAAAACATGACTAAGCACACAAATTTCAAGATATTACGAAAGATACTCTTTGCAATAGCATTAAATTGCATTTCCATCTTGCTCCTTGTCTTGAATATAGCATTGCAAAAGAACTTTGTAACATTCAAGCCCATATGCCATCGGTTCATGGAGAAGTATCGATATCCACAAGCCTATGGATAGCATACTCAC
>OAMR01000386.1:885988-910052 GCA_900205405.1 Echinochloa crus-galli | reverse complement strand
TATACTAAAAGGATCCTAGAGAATTGAAAACACGTTTCACCAAAAAATCCACCCCCACCCTCTCACAGAGGACTCACCTGTCGGGCTTTGGTGGGAGGGAAGAACAAAAAATGCAACAAAAAATTGACTGTTCCAGGCTCTTTTAGTTGTTTCTTCGCTCAACTTTTTTCACCCAAAAAAGGACCCACATAAATATACCCGCATTCGTACTCACGTCTATCCCGTATTACTAATAGACAATAAATCGGAGAGTTTTTCTTCATATAAATAAATGCCAACTATTGAATTTTGAGAATACATAAAGCTCTTTATACATGAGAGAACGAATATAAACTATTTTTAAAAGCGCTTCACAAGGCTGGTCTGTTTATCATGGTCCACTAAAGTAACACTGGTTTAGTACCTACATGTCATCAATAAACGTGCGTGATACATGAGTTGAGACAAATGTATAGAAGAGAGTTTAGCACGCGCGCGCGTGCCGCGCGGATATTGCAAATATATTTTATATGTTATATTTGATTTATTTTATATATGTGCGTGCGCACATGTGCCTTTGCTAGTATAATATAGATAGATAGACTACTTGATCGTTGATTAGATCCATGTATTTTCCACCAACGTGATCTTAATAGACCAAACAATCTATTCGTAGCTTTCTTGAAGGGAACCCCAAGCTTTCGTTAGCCGCTCCTAATCCATGCCGGTGGTGCATGAACTCGCATTTCCTAGGGTCCCCTGCATGTACGACATGGCCGCCGGGCGCTACCTTGCTGCGTAATACGTATACGATATGTCACATACTCTATGTAAGACAATCCACCATGTGGTGCCGGTGGACAGTACAACCAGCAATGCATCATCCAAAGCAACGGGCTTGCTGTACGTAAGGAGACAACATGCAAGTTTTTGATTTTTTTTCCAGCGACAGGTATGCAATATCCCTTATCCCTTAGCCTGTATACTTTAAATAAACTTTGGAGACAGTATGTTTTTACCAGGTATGTTTTCTGGCAAGTCTTCAATCCTCCAGTTTGGCGTGGAGTATGTGGCATCGACGACCGCGTACAGGGGACGAGAAGACCCCTTACTTTGTGCAGAAGCTCCAAGTGAAGATGGCGCCAAAGGTGATCGGAACAGAGGGAGTGTTGAGACTTGCATTAGTGGCAAGTTCCTCATCTGGATTGGCAAGAGCCTTAGTGGAGAGCCTAATAGGACCTTGACCAAGAGCGACATGGTGACTTCGGTGGAGCTCCAACGTGGACTTAGGGTGAAATTAGCCTACCTATACTATGGGATAAATCTCATTAATAGTTTTCTAAACATCATGTGCAATCTTACAACAAAAACATGACTAAGCACACAAATTTCAAGATATTACGAAAGATACTCTTTGCAATAGCATTAAATTGCATTTCCATCTTGCTCCTTGTCTTGAATATAGCATTGCAAAAGAACTTTGTAACATTCAAGCCCATATGCCATCGGTTCATGGAGAAGTATCGATATCCACAAGCCTATGGATAGCATACTCACTAGGTAGTGAAGCATAATTATTTCAATGAGCTGGTTTATAATTTGTCAATTGAATTGACAAATATCCTTATGAAAGTTGTGAGTTATGGCTTTGAGGGAAGCTCTAGTGTGTGTTCCAAGAAGATTCCACAAGAAGAGAGAAAGGACTGACGACACCTCAATTAAACATTGGAGTGTGGTGGTGTGAAGCCAAAAAAGCTTACCATGGGTGCAAAAACAAGCTCGTGGTGCAAAAGAGGGAGATATTTGAGGAAAATGTTATGCGCTAATGTGGCCTACTTAAGAAATAATTTAATTGCTACATTTGGAGCACGATGGAAAGTTTTGCACCGAAGTGGCATGGCAGTCCTTATTAGCACTTTCTCATAGATTATATGCACTGATGTTTCCATTATGCCACTATTAGTGAATTGGCATATTCTTCCTAAGATGGGAGAGGTGAATTAGGAAAAATAAAAACTACTTCTGGGCTCTATCTAAAGTTTATCAATATAAACCTAAACATTTATCTGCTCAATGATTTATCTAGCTTCTTTCGCAAAAAAAAAATGATTTATCTACCTTGGCTACTCTACTATAACAAGAGTTTTGCTACCTATAACAAATCCTACCAAACTAACATAGAAACTACTCTAGGAAATTAATATAGTAAATGTGGTAAATAGGTAGATGAGGAAGATGTGCACAAACTTGGCACAAGTATTTATCCTATGCCCCTGTGGTAACGATGATCACCAAGATCACCTCTAGTCCATGTCTTAGCATCCTCTAAGGAATAAGTATTATGCTCCACTTGGCGCGTCACCATGGATGATGGCATATTCTTCCACTGTGGCGAAGCTTTAGCAGAAAACGCAATGGCCTAAATGTCCATAGAATTGATGCTCATGACATATCCAAACCACGTTAGGGTGTCCATGATCAAACTTGCTGGTGATCCACAAAGGCTCCAGATTTTCTACCCCACCAAGATTATATAAGGTCGGAGCACTCCTTGATCAATCTCTAGGTAGTAAAACATAAATAAGAAAACACTCTTTTTAGGCCAGGGCATAACTAGTCACATTTTAAATATTATGCTAATTGTGCATGGATCATAAATTTTGGTACTTTGGTGGTTTGTTAGTCTTCTCAAATGGATGTGATATTTTCTGTACTCCAACCCTCCTCAAATGACCAAGTGAGCTAGTATTTGTAGACTCAAAAACCAAACTATTTGTTCCTCCAAATGACCAAATGTTTTGACATGTTGATCTTTCTTTCAAAAGACCATATGGAGTGCATACTTGAGCTTCACCAGACCACTACTTCATGAAACAATATTCTAGAAACATTCTTACGTGTACATTCTTCTCCTTATTGGACCTTCTAGCATGTAGAGCTTTGCCTGACTAGCCAATGGATTCATAGTTCATCCACACACAAAAAAAAAAACAAATACTCCGTCGATAACTACCATCCGATGTGTACGCCTTAACACCCTTCAAACATAATCATCAAAGCTCTAGCGTGTGCAATCCTTGACTGACTAAGCATCCGAGATGCGTTTAACCAAGTTTTGTAAATAGAGCATCAAGATCCTACTAGATAAATGCTCTGGTGAAGTGTCTAGCATGCACAACACTTTGTTATAAGACATTAGGACCATCAAGTGTGTTATGTCTTTGCATATAGTGTATCTCCTTCAATGCTCCAACGCCGAAGCTTCTAGTGTGTGTGTACAAATTTCCCAAGACTTGTGCAATTCAATCTAGTCTGTAGTTCCCGCTTTGGTGGCTCTTCTTTTCTTGAGACCTACTAACGCATATATGTGAGAAACATATTAGTCTTGTTAATTATATTATCACTCAGTGACCAAAATTCACTATATGCCATAACTAGGGCCATATATATTCTCTACATGACTATAGATCTGGAACTAGGAGATTTGTTGTTTAACTAGAGAGACTCGGAATTAGGAGTATGGAGAATGATATATTTAGCCTTTGGTATCACACCCCCTTTAAACATATTTCATATGTTTGGCACTTGGTTGATTAACTTGCCAAATGACAAAAAACCTCTAGTTTTGGTGGGAGGAGGCGCCGGCCATGTGTTAGGCCATATGGTTAAGCCGAAATGATATAGTATTTGACAAAGCACCAGTTTGTTCTTTTATGCAGGTTATTTACAGGGGTTCATACTGGACACGGACGTGGTCGATTTTCCAAAAGGAGGAGGAAAGGGGATTTATGCGACATGCATGCCGCCTTTTGGAGTCTCTGACAATGGAGATTTTTGCCAGGAATGGGTGGAGGTTTAGCAATAGATTAAGTTTATGATGAACTTCTTTGTTTTATCTCAGCCCTATTCTCTCTTGGCTATTGAGTGTTTTAACTATGTGGATGATAGAGTCAACCACTTAATTCAAATTTATAATAATTATTGACCTCATACATCTCACGATGTAGCAGCCGGGATAGTTTAGAAACTCGAGCTCGGGAGGGACCCCGTCGGAGCTCGAGCTAATCTAGGGTTGCTCTAGGGTCGGCAGGCCACCTAGAACGTCCTTGAACGCCGTAGAGACGAGCAAAGAACAGCAAATATGGGGTTGGAAAAGGGCTAGTGTTTGAGAGGTAAAAATAAGAGACAATTGTATTTGATTCGATTGGAATACCTCAATCGGCCTTCTGGCCTTTATATTTATAGGCCGGGGAAGTCTTACCCCTCATGAGTCGGTTACAATATGGGATTAAACTCGGAATCCTAAACCTACTCGAATTACAGATCAAAACCGGTCTGACCGGTTTGACAAACCGGTCAGACCGGTTTGCCTCGATGACTGCCAATTTTGGTTGTCAACACATTTAAATGATCAGCCGGATATCTTGAGATGGTCCCTAAATGCAAATGGCATGTTCTCGGTTAGATCAATGTATAATGCAATTTTGAACTCAAACAATGGGCCTCGTAATAGTTTACTTTGGAAGATCAAAATACCTTTAAAGGTTAAAATATTCCTTTGGTTTCTGTATAGGGGCGTTATTCTTACTAAAGACAATCTAGTTAAAAGAAATTGGCACGGAAACGAGACATGTTATTTTTGTAATAATTATGAAACTATACAACATCTTTTTTTTGATTGCGTTCTTGCTAAGTTCGTCTGGAGAATGATATATTTAGCCTTTGGTATCACACCCCCTTTAAACATATTTCATATGTTTGGCACTTGGTTGAATAACTTGCCAAAGGACAAAAAACCTCTAGTTTTGGTGGGAGGAGGCGCCGGCCATGTGTTAGGCCATATGGTTAAGCCGAAATGATATAGTATTTGACAAAGCACCAGTTTGTTCTTTTATGCAGGTTATTTACAGGGGTTCATACTGGACACGGACGTGGTCGATTTTCCAAAAGGAGGAGGAAAGGGGATTTATGCGACATGCATGTCGCCTTTTGGAGTCTCTGACAATGGAGATTTTTGCCAGGAATGGGTGGAGGTTTAGCAATAGATTAAGTTTATGATGAACTTCTTTGTTTTATCTCAGCCCTATTCTCTCTTGGCTATTGAGCGTGTTAACTATGTGGACGACGGAGTCAACCACTTAGTTCAAACTTGTAATAATTATTGGCCTCATACATCTTATGATGTAGCAGCCGGGATAGTCTCATTTACTTGATGAAATAGATTTCCCTTTATCTAAAAAGGAGTATGAAGGACAACAGTAAAGGCTGGGAACTTTGGCTTGCCCGCCGAGTTGTGTGAACCGTGATCTTTTGTGAGACGACTTATATGTGCTCCAGTGATGGAGAGATCTTAAGTATTTTTGTGACCATCGTCTACTGATGAACTGCACTATATATTATTTCTGCTATGTTACTCTGATGTATCAGTAAATTGGTAATTTTCACTTACCAAACCAAAGTGAAGAACGTTGACAAAGGATTTCCACCGGGAAATTACGATGGGTCGCCAGAGGAGGTTCACATCTCTGGTAGTCGATCCTAATAAATAATAATTCACTCAAAAACCCTACACACCTGTTGTGACGAGATGTAGCTATACTTATTTGGAACTGCAAGCATGAGTAAGTGACACGTAGCACTTTATTGGGTCGATCGTCACTACCGGAAAC
This sequence comes from Echinochloa crus-galli, assembly GCA_900205405.1. NCBI lineage: Eukaryota > Viridiplantae > Streptophyta > Magnoliopsida > Poales > Poaceae > Echinochloa > Echinochloa crus-galli. The sequence goes on along the minus strand of OAMR01000386.1, from coordinate 904,404 downwards.
ATAGACATTGGCACTGGTTGGGAAGCCCCTTTAGCACCGGTTAGCACCGGATTTCCCAACCGGTGCTAAAGGTGTGAGTACTAGCTAAAAATATTTGCATATTTGGGTGTTGAGGGATTCGAACTCGAGACCTCTTGGCTCGTACGTACCCACCTAACCATCTCACCTACGCAGTGCACATGATAGGATAGAAGATGCGCTCCTTTTGAAGTAGCATGTGGCACCCCCATTAGCACCGGGTCGTATTTACGAACCGGTACTAAAGGGCCTTTAGCACCGGGTCGTAACACCACCCGGTGCTAAAGCGTCACCCTTTAGCACCGAATCGTAACACCACCCGGTGCTAAAAGAGGGGGCGGGGGCCTTTAGCCCCGGGTAGTAACACCACCCGGTGCTAAAGGGGACTTTTTAGCACCGGATCGTGTTACCAACCAGTGCTAAAGGGTCCTCGGGGACACCCTAATTTTACGTCTAGTGCTAATGTTGTATTAGCACCGGTTCTTGAGTGTGCCAAGGCATATAGGCGGGGCGGATGATAAATTTTCTGGTAGTGCGTGTCGTGCGTATGCATGGACTATATAGTATTAATTATTCAGTTCAAAAAAATAGTATTAATTATATCATGCAGATGCAAAAGCATGAGACCACTAAGTAGTGAAGTAGATAGGAGAGAAGTACGTAAAGCAACTCGATCAAGATCAAAAGGGATCGAGATTATTCAGAAGAAACCATCTCTAACACACGTACTACACACAGCTACAGATCACAAATAAGCCTTAATCTGTAACATTTAACTAGAGCCTACACAGCTTGCCGAGCCACCCACGTACAGTTGCACGGAGAGATATATATAGCTGCTCCTGTTAACTGTGTTAGGCTGCCAGCATGGAAAGCCTGCATTGAGATATAACGTCACAATAACGTTTTCTGAATTTCATGCACAAGCTCCTCCGCGCTCAGCTCGCACTCGATCCCAATCTGTACACAGAATAAGAAAGCCATGCATGCGTGGTCAGATCTTTTGAAACTAAAATGCATATATGGAAGGGCGGTAATTTCATATTAACAACGTGTACTTAGCACTTATGAGGTATTATTTTGATGTTTAAATAATATATAGAGATGAATAGCAAGGTTGTATAATAAGGTGGTATCTGCGGGAGTACGTACTACAGGATGTATCCCTCAAAGTCGGCAAAACTTAAGATATATCGAGGTATTATTTTGATGTTTTCATATTTGCTAACTGTACCCGTCTCTGTTTTGCTGCAAACTTCCCCATCACGCTGTCATGCATGCATAGTTTGCACAACGCACGAGGGATCTGACCTAGCTACTGTTTACTGTTTCAGGGATAGAAGTCATGCCTTGCTAGTTTATCTAACGCACAGTCCTTGATCAGGGACACTGCACATTTCCTGAACCATATCAATACTACACAATCATCATGTACACTATGTGTGCATACTGTACACGTACCACTCACAGTACTGTATGTGAGTATTGGACCGAACTCTACAGTAGAGAGCCCCTTTATGAGCCTAGCTATACACTAGGGCTTTTATGAACCGACCGATCCAATTTTTCAAGTTATTTGGGAGCTAGTTGTGTGAGCCAAAGATGGCATATCTTGGGCTTGATACAATGACCATTGCTTTTGCATGCTTATTTCCAGGGAAGCTTGAATAGTACGCTACATATATAGATGTCACATGAAATGAGCACATCTTAATACATCCTACTGTTCCTTAATGAATGCCTGCTCTTGAGGCGCGCTGGTCCATCCTTAATTCAGGGCGCCTTGACAATATATTCAGATTCGTATCGTCTCATTTTATTTGCTTCTTTTGAGCAAAGATGTACTATCATCTTTTGTATTCTTGTCCATCTCTCTAGGCTATGTTATATATGTTAAATTTGTTTGTAATTTGTTGTTAGATCGGATTTGAAACGTATAATAAGAAAATTATGGGAAAGCACAAAGCTTTGTAGTTATGACTATATTATCAGTCTATATATATATATAAGGCTCTCGAGCACGGCGATGATCTTGAGCGCCTGCCCCGGCGAGCGGCGCGACACCGTCTTCAGCACCAGGTTCGGCCCGGCGAACTCCACCTTCACGTCGGGGAGGGCCAGTCCCGCCGCCGCCGCCGGGGGCCTGCCGCCGGCGGCCTGCGCGGCGAGCTCCGTCACCAGGCTGTCCAGCGTCGGCAGGTACGTCGTCGTCGTCTGCGGCGGCTGGTGGTGGTCGTGCGAGTAGGACGACGACGACGACGTCGCCGGCGTCATGACCGGCGACGACGCCACCATGTACGCCGCCGCCGCGGCTGGGTGCGGGAGCCTGCTGCTTCTTCCAGCTCCAGCCCCGCCGCCGCTGACAGACGGCGGCGTCCGGGGGCTTATCGGCACGGCCACGCGCGGGCTGAGCGGCGGCGTGGACTTGATCATGAGCGGCCGTGGGCTGGGCGCCGCCGATACACCGGCAGGCCGTGGGCTGCTGAGGACCTGCTCGGCGTAGGCCTTGCGGTTTTTCTTGGCCTCCAGCGAACGCAGCACCTGCTGCAGCTCCTTGATGTAGTCAACCACACCTCCTATGATGCATGCTTGGTCTCCCTGCCACATTTCATTACGTGCTAACCAGTTAGTTATATTAATTAGCAACAATATTTATTTATTTGATCTCGATTTCTTTGTCGATCTCTCTCTTCTCTTAATTCTGATCTCTCTTTTAAGTTGATCACTGGTACGTCCATTCGGTCCAGGGTTATCCCAAACCATGCTTACAAAGAGTACATAAATATGAATAGAAGCTTGTTAACCTAGTTTCCAGCTTGCTGATGAGCATGCATCAATGCAACACCCTCGCTCGTTTCGTAAATTACAATGTGGTTCAATTAATGTTGCTAGTCGTCCTTGCTATATGTCGTAGTACATATACCACACCCAACGTGTACAAGCTAGCAATCAAGCATGCACCAACCATGGAGAGGGAGATGAGATGAGAGATGCTACAGATACAGGCACGCATGTCAAGAGCAACCATCGACCGTCATCGTCCTTGCATGTACTACGCTAACTTCAGTCAGTGTGCATCATATATGGACACTCGCTATAGTGTTACACACTGGATGCTGGCCAGTGGCCACTTACATCAGTGTGTGCTTGTAGGTATAGGCAGGTTCTACAGGAAGGCTCAATAAGGGTGGTGCAGTGCTTGAATTATTGTGCCTGTCGTAGCCCACAAACATCCAAAATTGAGTACTGAAACTTTTTCTAGGTAGGGCACACATGCTGCTTGTAAAGCAAGCTCTGGAGTCTGGGCCAGAATGAGATAGGCCCAATGCAAGGAAACTTCATAGCTAATAGCCAAGCTAGCTTCTCGTTATGAACATGAAGATCAACAGATGTGGTGTAGTATTTTTCAGTTGGATTATTATTGTTAAATGTTTTGTTCTGAAAACTGATAAATAAGCATGATCATGAATGTGTAGAGTTTTGCTGAAGTACTTTCCATATATATTGATCAAGTGTTGAAACCATGAATAGCTAGGAAACTGGCGTGTAGCAAATACATATTACTGTGTATGTTTAGACCATGTATTTGAGTAGATATAACTAGCTAAAAGTCTTACCCTCTTGACGTAGAAGCAAGGCATGAGCGCGCGCAGCACGGCGAGGTGCTCGTTCATCTGCTTCCTCCGGTTGCGCTCCACCGCGATGTGCGACATCTTCGCCGCCCCATCATCGGCGGCCGCATCCTCCTGTGCCGCCGCCGCCGCCGACGAACTCTTATGCTTCTTCTGCGCCGGACCGCCGCGGCCACCGCCGCCTTTCACCTCCTCGCCCGAGCGCCGCCGCCGGCTGTTCCCCGTCGGCATCCCGCCCACGGCGCCAGACTCAGAACCGCCGGTGGAGCTCTGGCTATACGCCGGCGTAGCCGCAGAAGAACCGCCGTCACCTCCACCGCCGCCGCCGCCGGCGCCATTCATGCACTCCTCCCACGTCTCGAGGATGCTGAACAGGTCCTCGGCGCCTGATAGGTGCCGGAGCTCGCGGTGATCGCCGACCAAGAGCTCGCACATGCCGCCGTCCCCCATTGATCGATGGCCTCCCGGCAGGCGGCAAAGTGAGAGCCGGCCGGCGCGATAGCTGCCTCTGCAGGTACTTGCCTACGTCTGAATTGAATCTGATCGTAGAGGAGCGAGAAGAGCGGTGGTGTGTATATATCGGAGAGAATGTGTGCGAAAAGTGAGGGGAATCTGATTAAGCACTCGGGCTCGAAAAAGTGGGAGGGGAGCAGAGAGACAAGAGTAGACCGTTGTTGGTGATGTTTGTATAGTCATGAGAGGGGACGAAGAGCCATAAATGTACGGGGGAGAGACGGCTCTAGATGGGGAGACTGTTTCATCAGAGATATGGCGGCGACAACCCTAGCTGGGGCCTTCGTGTATCTCATGGGCCCTAGAGATGCCTGATGGCTTTAATGTGGTGATGGGCATGGAGACATGTGAGATCAGTGTGTAAAAATTCATTGGTCACAATAATCTTAGTTAAATTTGTAGGTTTTTAGAGTAAATGCATGCAGCCTACAACCGTCCATGTGTTTGAGATGACATTTGTACTATTTTTTGAGCTCTTTTACGATACCTTATACACTACTACTACGGAGTACTTGGTAGTATATAATATAAAGATCTTAATAGTCTATTGTTAGATAATTTATTAATTGTTCTATATCTTCTTGGCGTCAATAGTATTATAAGGTTGTGTTAGCGTCAAGAATATACTATAGTGATACAATTTGTGTTATTTCTATGTAATATCCTTATACTATTAACATGTAATGCCCATACCGTAGGTAGAGTTTTTAGTAGTATACAATTAGTCTTGACCATCGTGTATTTTTATAATAGTCCTTTACAAGAACTAGCATAGCCTAGTATAGGGTACCAATAATAAAAGAGCTCCTTTTTGTGTTGTAAGTAGTTGAAAACATCCTTTCTCAAGTGACAATAACAAAGTCTCCCTAGAATTAGTAAAGTAGCTTGTACCTAAGTTGATGACAAAAGCCTCACTGAACACAACACAACTAACAAGTGCACTTGTTTAAGTAAAATATGTTAAATATAAATCATAGCATAAGTAGAACATAAATATGATCTTAGCTTAACCTAGATCATGATCAATCAATCTAATACGGAAACACTGAGGTAAAACTTATACCAGCGTTAGAAGTCGTCATGGAAGCTCCTACCGTAGAGGAAGTAGTTGTACTCGGTGTAGGCGTGATGCAGAGTGCTGAGTCAAGAACAGGGGCTATTCTTGATCGGCAGGAGGAACTTCGGGCTTCTGCTCACCTCCAGCTCTATTAGCGATCAGTGTTTAGGTTGTTGGGCAAGTTTCTGACTGTTGGCTTGAGAAAATAAACCCAAACCCCTTTCTTTATATAGTCTGGAGCTATGGAAGCAAGGCCGAGTCCTAGTAGGATATTAGCCTGTTTACCCAATAGAGATTCAAGAAAATGCATTACATGTGTTATCTCGTCCAATAACTTGGTACTTTTAGATGTGTTCTCTTCAAAACAATTGTGGAAAAAATGTTTACTTAACTTATAATATATATGTTTACTTTCCTTGTAATGCATATGCATGAATCTCATAGCAAAAGCCAACGGATAAGGCCGGTAATGCATTTTCATTTTTGTGTCTGAAGTCTGATCGAACATGTAAAATTACGTTACAATTAGACTGAAATTGTAATGGAGGTCATGTGTAATGTTTGAGTAGTACTTTGTATCATCCTTAAGGTTTTTAAATACGAAGGTGCTGTCATTGTACCTGCGAGAAGTTTTGTTGTGCTATGGCAGTTTGAATGTCCAAACCAACTTGATGCATGGTTGCTTTCAGGTACAGAACCAGGAAAATTTTTAGAAGGGGCTAAACTATAAAGCTATATCGACATAACGCCACTATATATGACATCTCAAAATAGACAAATATAACAGTTTAAAGTAGTCTTATATAGTTATATATATTGAACCATCGATGAACGATGAAAATCATAAAATACATCATGAGAAATAAAGGTTGATATTTATCCATACATATTTGAGTACAACTTTCAAGGGAGAGCTCCGATGGGGCTAGCTCTAGGTATCTGCGAGCAGTGGGGGAGGGGGTTCGTCGCTGGTTGCTTTGGATGAGAAGTTTGGTTACCTATGGCAGCTTCGATGTGGGAGCTACGGTCGTTGCCTTGATCAAGATATAGGCCTGCAAGGCAGACCTTATTTTTTACTCGTATATACACACATGGTACAAGCCCGCAAATCTACTTCTATGAGCACCTTTAAGATCCGGTGATCTTAGATATTGACGAAGTCACCACAAGTCGTCACCACTGTTAAAGAATAGCACTATTAACTTTTGAAATAAATCCAAAAAGATACAAGCACCTACGCCGAGTGTAGTAAGACTTGAATGTAGGTGTGGTTAAATTTCACCACATATAATTTTACCAGCTTTGTGCTACGCTCAGTTTGTATTAATCTTTTATTATGTTGTTCTTGGAGATCATGAGTTGAAGACCATCAGCATGTTGATGTTATCGATGGATTTCTATCATGTACTATAGATCACACATTTAGGTATGTATGTACGTACATCTACATACGTATACATGTGATGTACGTGTATAGTATGTGTAGCACGTTCCTGCTTAGATCCTGCATATATCCGAGCCGACCATGCGGCACTAGAAAATACATCAAATCAATCAAGTACAGGCTCCATATACACAGACGAGCCTCAATTAATCCACCGGAGCTCCCCTTTCATTGCCATCACGTATATATACAACCACATGTAGCATCACGTCGTTGGCCTCCATGCATGCATAGACAGGCTCTGAGCGTAGTACCTGTAGATTGATTGTTGCGGTGGGGCCCTGGCCGTATGAATGTGACATCACACGGCCGGCGGCGGCGCGGCTGCCGGCCGGCCGGCCGGAGCACCGCGGCATTCAATTAATGCGCGCACTGGCCGGCCGGCCGGCGTCGATCCCGACGTACGGAGCAGCGGCTAGCCAGCTGGCGTAATAATCGAGCCGAGCCGGCGTACGGGTACCCATGCATGGGAGAGCAGAGACCTGCATATCGATTGACGGACAGGATGCATCGATCTCGGCGAGAATCAACCTCGACGTGTATATACATCGATCTCGATCTGCGTTTGTGATTTTTCTACAGGCCGGATCTCGTTGCCTGTGAAGATTCTCTAGACTCTCGATGCTCTCTCTCGTCAGCCGTGAAGATTCTCTAGACTCTCGATGCTCTCTCTCGTCAGCCGTGAAGATTCTCTTTCATGTCCAGCGCGGGACTGCATGTCGATCAGCGAGAGAGAAGGGCTTCCATCTGTGGCAGTATGGGAGACAGCTTCACGCAAAAAGAGGCTACTTGCATGGACAACGCCGGCGGGATATAGGGCAATAGGACCTAAATATAGCTGCCTCTATGCAAATAATCCGTACGGGAGTGTGTCGGTTATGTAAAGATATTCAATCGCTCACTATTAGTACCAAGCTTCAATTCGTTCCATGCATGGAGAGGGGAAACAAAACCTCTATCATAGTTCAAGTTCATATATACTACGAGTAGATCAACTCTCCACGGCCCTAGCCATCTGGCGGCAAATGGCACAGCAGTAATTTTGCAATTTTTGCTACTCAAAATCGAGTGAAGTTTAGGGCACTGCTGTCAAGCCTTTTACATCTCTGGTTGCTGATATCTTTTGTTGGAATATAGATGGGACATGTAGCACCGATCTTTTTTTTTGACCTAAAAATAATTACACAATCCAATAATAATTCAAAAATGCAATGCATATATATACCGTGTCGATGTTCAAGATTACCAATTCTATAGCCCGCGGAATAATTCTATGTCCAACAAAAGATACATATCCTTGATACTTTCTTTGTTCTATATATTATAGGTCGTTTTAGCTTTTTTAGCTAAACCCATAGTTTTTTATATGCACTTAGATATACTACATTGTGGCCACATATATAGTAAAAGATATGTATCTAGAAAAAACAAAACAAACCTATTATTTAAGATGGAGTAGGTATTAACCTAATTATGCATTCGAGCAAACCTTACATGCTCCATAGCATACTCCAAAACAAGATTAATAAATAATTAATTTCAAGTACCCCGAGTACTGTGTACCGGTACTCTAAAATGTACCCTTTTTGTTCAACGTCTCATGAAACCTGCATGAAAATTAACAACCAGACAGAGTGTGTCTTTTACCCACCATACATGAATGTACACTCAACAGTAAATTGCATTTTACTGACCGATCAACTTAAATGGCCAAATGACGCTCCACGAGTAGTCTTGCAGCAAGGACAGAGAGTTTAATGGAATCAATGCATGCCAAGGACAGCTCCGCATATTCGTAGCTCATGTGTGGTACATTATTTTCATGATTACTCAATAATACGGAGGGCTTTCAAAACCAGCATCAAACAATCACACAGGCCCATGCCGAAGTTTGAAGAGAGCATATATGTGATTGTTAATCATATGGAGAACTTTAGAATATATATGGCCCGTTTCAGCCTAGTAATCTCCAGGAAAATCCTTGAACTACCAATGCAATTTTTTTCAGATATATCCCGTTTGCAACTTTATTACTACTTCGCAATGCGCACTAGCTAGCTGCAACAATAACTTTGTTATTTCTCCAAAATCCAACAGAAGACTTAAATATGATCGTCAATACGCGTACAGGGGCTCATACATGAAATGAAGATGAAGGGGGCCGGGGGCAGCGGGCTTGGATACACTGATCGATACACATAAAGATGTTAGTGGAAAGATCGACCCGGTAGGCACCTTAAATAGCTGGGACACAATAAATGTGCATAAAACTTACTCCCGGTAGTTCATCACTGCAGCAAGTGGTAGTACTGTGTATATTAATTAACATGTCATCCCACAGCATCCATTCATCGCACGGCTATAGCTGCTGAGGTCCCGTATCCACTGCATTCAAGTATTTGAATCAGTATGTTTATTTTTAAGTTGGCATATATTTAGAACTTTTAAGGAAATTTTTTTTAAAAATCTGATGTGAGTGTTTTCTTTTGAATCCGAATAAATAGAAGCACCTCTACTGTGATCAACATTATTCCTTTTGCCCATATCCATATAAAAGGCTGGTAAGAGTTAAGATCCTTATAATTGTACACATGCATGCACATTAATTTGGTAATATTATTCGATTTGTCCACAGAGAAAGCTGCTAATACATAAACCGCTATTGGCTAACAACATAGCGCCAAGAGCAATCATGCATGAAAGTACGTATCCTTGTTTCTTACACATGGCTCCTTGTGTGTGTCTCATGTAAATAAGGGACCATAAAGTGGTTATCCAGCTCCATGGGCATGTCTGTTTGTGCATGTCTTTTCCAGACAATAACTAATAAAATGCATATATCTCTAGATTCTTGTATGTCTCCATGTGTATGTCTCGTAGGAAATAAGTTCTATTTGGTCCACATATAACTGCTAGAGGGAGTTGCAAATCAATGCAGTAATAAGCAGAAGCAGTGATGTGTTGAGGAATCTCTAGAAAAAGTAAGTGAGATGTGACCTTTATGTGTGTACACTCAATACCTAAAGACTAAAGTTGCGATGTATTTTCACCTGAACATTGCCGCAATGTAACCGCCCTGTTCAACGCAATAAACAGCATATACTTGACAAAAGGAAGAGACAAAAGCCTCATTTTAAGTGCTAAATGAGGTGTTCAATCTCGTATGTGTGTCTCATATGGCGTATATGCCCTCTGTATATTTTAGCTTCCAATTAACGCAATACATTTAGGACTCTTCCTATTACAAGGAATATAATCATAGTCAATAAGTGAAACGAATTTTGTACAGCACCACCAAGTCACCAACAATGCTCAAACAAAAGGAAAAATGTTTTTTTTTGGAACCAACAATCGATGCTATAGAATATATAAATTATTTCTACAAAACTTTGACTACATGAGAAAAAAGAAGCAATAAATATATATACGCTCATATATTTTAGCGGTAAAAGTTTTTAAAGATTAACCACGAAACTAAATGCCATTATATGAGAAAAGAAAAGAAAAGAGTAGTAAGCTACATGCTGCATACAAGATACTATCAGATTGCCAACCCCAATTGGAGAAGTATGAGATATATAGGCGTGGCGTGTAGTTTGAACCTGCTCCCTCCGTCCTATAATATTAGCATTCCAAGCATTTAAACTAAAGAAATAACAGAATTGATAAAAGATCTCTATAGCCCTCATTTTACACTACTCGACAACTCTCTACCCATCCCACCAATTCATTTAGTTTTGTCTTATCTGTAGAAATGCTTACATTTTAGCAGAACCCTAGGAATACTTATATACCGGGACGGAAGGAGTAGAAAGAAAGTACAGTAGAAAGTAGTCAGGTGCATGGGTATGGAGTATATATGTCAGTGCACAAACAAACATATGCAAGCGGACAAGCAAGCTCGATTAGATGCATGCAAATGCATGTGCAGATGCGCACAGGCAGCGCAGGAGGGCGTGGGGGGCGGAAACATGCAAAGATCGCGCCTGTGCCCTAGCTAGTTTGCAAACATCCGCGAACATAATTAAACACGCTTTATCGATCGACCATCGGCCACTGTAGCACCGTCGTACCATGCCCAGTTTACAGCATGCTGTTCAGTACTGGACTCACAAATACCGTAGAAATTGAGCTGTACCCAATACCACTCTTGAGTGGTATATGGTATAGACATGGGTAACTTAGTAATTGCGACTACCGTCGTCGGTCGCCGTACAGAGACAAGAGATAGACATCAGAAAAATGAGGAATAGAGGGAAATGGATAAGATTGAGAGGGAAATGAAATGACATGTCATGGTAAATTTGAATGATCGAATGAAAAAATTACTTAATTACATTAATAACAGTGATGCCATTTATATTTCTTCCAATAATACCCTTATACTACCTTTTTTTATACTACCTATATCACTCCTCATATACTACCTATACCACTGGTCCACGTTATAATGGTATATAATTTTTCTCAACTAATCAAAAGTTTATATAATACTCCTTTTTAACCAGTGGTATTAGGTACCGTAAAAGACCCCTAGAAATTATACTTGTAATTACAATATCCATGGTCAGTAATTGCCCACTGGATAGGCCTGCTAATGGGTCGGGTCCTAGCGGGTTTTATGGGTTGGGTTTTGATATGGGTTGTGTTTGGATAGGTTAAAATGGGTTGTATCAATGAGTGGGGCGGGGTGGGGTGGGTCTAGTGTAAATGTGGGTCGGTGCGGGTTGGGGTATGATAAGCAGCAACTTTGTGCAAAGTAGCGTGACTAGATCTAGACGTGGGCCCCACGTCAGGAGTCGGACCCTAAAATTAAAATCTTGCGTTCACACTATAAAATTTTAGTAAAATTGACTGAAATTTTTGGAGATGACTCGGTATGATAAGCAGCAACTTTGTGCAAAGGAGCGTAACTAGATCTAGACGTGGGCCCCACGTCAGGAGTCGGACCCTAAAATTAAAATCTCTCGTTCACACTATAAAATTTTAGCAAAATTGACTGAAATTTTTGGAGATGACTCGGTATGATAAGCAGCAACTTTGTGCAAAGTAGCGTGACTAGACCTAGAGGTGGGCCCCACGTCAGGAGTCGGACCCTGGTACATGTCGCCAGAGTACGCGTACTTCGGGCACGTCTCGACCAAATCGGACATGTTCAGCTTCGGGGTGATCGTCCTCGAGATCCTCACCGGCCGAAGGAACACCGTTAGCAGGCCTACCATTGGATGCAGAGTATCCGATCCACATACGAGTATATAGCTAGTCCTATGCATAGGAATGCGTGCGTGCGGACAGACACGGAATTTAAAGTTTATATTTGTATTATGGTTTTTTAAAACCATTTTCAGATATCCAAATATCAAAATGGTTTCCATTGGATATCTGATCGACTTAATTTGAAGACTTTGATGCATATTTTTATATATTCTTATGAACATTTTATTGCACGGTATAAGAGATGCATATCTTTATATATTCTTATGAATTAAGTCAGATATATCGTAGCAATTACAACTCTTTTGTGTCCATATCCTTTAGTAGAGACTGAATAGCCTGCAGAACTATAACATCTCGACAGAGCTCTCTCTTGCTCTTCTTTATTTGCGAGGCAATGGAATTGAATGATACAAGACACGGAGAAGTCATGGCACAGTTAAGCAACACACATTCATAAATATATGAGACGCTATCTAGGTGCTGCAGGCAGGTCCCTATTAAGTGGTGATGAGCCATTCATATCCTGTATACTATGTCTGAATGCAAATGCAAATGCCATTGAATCAACAGGCCCTCTTGCATCTTACCTCCCTTCCTGCAGCTCGACGACGGCATTCACATGCATTTACTAGGCCATGCACGCATTCAAGCTCATTCAACTGGCACCTACTACCTCTTCCACTAGCCATGTAGCCCTATAGAGCCCATGAGACGATCCCTGGTCTTGTAGCAGCGGCCACAGAGTGGCATGAAGAGAAGCTAGGCGGCAGGGTCAGTTGCATTGCATGCGTCGTCGTCAATGTGTGTACGAGCTCAGCTCTACGACGTCGCTGCAGTGGCATCAGACGGCAGCAGACTGGCGGTGGCGCAGTGTGCAGGGCCGGATCGGAGCGAAGGAAGAAAGATCCGTCAGGGGAAGAAGCGAACAACAGTTAGACGACAAAAAGCCTCCTGTATTTCCGCCGGTGGCCACGGAACAGAATTGCAGTTCCTGCTAGCTGATGCATTTGCCATGGTTTGCCTGACCAACAATTATATTTGCAGCATGTACCTCTGTCTCCCTCTTTCTCTCTGTATGTGGGTACGTACATGCAGATATCACTGCATGCCCGGGCCATACATTACTGCGATAGCCTGTCGATCAGCTGGTGTTCATTCTCTCTCCCTCCCACCTCTTTCAACCTTTGTCTTTGGTTTTGTGGTCAAGCTCATAGCTAGGACTGCCACAAAAGAGTTAGACAAGGTTGCAAGGTGCACACACTAAGGCAATGTTTGGTTCGTGCGCGGATAATGTAAACGGCATTGTAATCAGATTGCAGCACAATTGGCAGTGGAATGGATGATTACGGGCTTTGTTTGGTTGCCCGCTGTAATGTTATTCGTACGGGAAATAAGCACATGGCCCTGGTCACTAGTGGGTTAGCAGCGTAATGTTGCTTTTGAGGTCGACCGCACGCCGCGGTCTCATGCGGTCGACGGGATTAGAGAAGAGAGGAGAGGAGAGGAGGAAGAAGAGAGGAGCTTAGGGAGGCGGGTTAGGGTTCAGGGTTGGGGTTGCCGGGGTTGGGGGAGGGGCACCGGCTATAGAAGGAGGGTCGGGGCGGCCGGAGGACCGACGGTGGTTGCGGACGGTGGGGCAGAGGAGAGGCGGCGGGGACACCGCTGACCGGGCGGCGGAGGACATCTAGTGGGCAGGATCGACAGCGGGGGCGATGGCCAGCAGGGAGGGCAATGGCCGGAGAGGTTAGGATGGGCAGGGCTGGTGGGAGGAGGGCGGACAGCACGGCGGCAAGGTTTCCGCCGACCACGGGCAGTGGGGACGGTGACGGTGGAGGAGGAGGCTGGGCACGGCGACGGCCGGAGAGGTTCGGAAGGACCGGGCCGTCGACAGTGGGCAGAAGTGGGCGGACGACCGGCGGCGCTCGCCGCGGGCTTTGGGCAATGGGGGAGGAGGCAGCTGGGCGCGGGCGGGCGGGAGGTGGTTGGATGGCTGGCGGCGGTCGCCGCGGGCCGCGGGCGGCGAGGGAGGCGGGCGAGGGAGACGGGCGGGAGGTAGGCGGTGACCGCACGGGAACGCTCCGTGCGGTCGACCGCAAACTAACATTGCCCAACCACAGGGCAACGTTGCCAGCGGGGTTTGCCATCTTGCGTTTACAGTGGAGTATGAGCGGCATCAGATTCATATAGCGACCGGTATCCGATTGCTCGTAATCCGATTGCAGCTGAGTAAAAACAAACGCCCGTAACGGTATGGGTTACCTTACAGAGCGACAAACCTACCCGATAACTAGTATTGGTTTCGTGTTTTATGATAGATTTTTACTAAGAGACAACACTTTCTAGGCTTTACCGATTGTTATTGAACTATAAGTCCGGATAGTACGTGTTTCACGAGCCTAGGCCTTTTTATTGAACTAATTAAGTCCAACTTCCAGCTTCTGAAATAATCATGGATACACATTACGTAAAAACACCGGATATGTAACGTGAAACCATAGGTAACAGGCAGGATAAACCACCCATTACCCATAACATGAATGGGCCATGAATAAATTCAGTTACCTCTAACCCAATTTTTAGTGACCATGACGTATGGTATCATTGGTGATACATCCTTAGTATCAGACTTCTCTATTGCTCATCAGCTCTAGCATGTAATATATTATAGGTATAGATCCTATTATCTTTGACAAGAGATCTGTAAACCATCTCTAGTTTTTTTTTGAGGAGAACAGGGGGAGAGCATCCCACCTTGGCATTCATCATGGAGCTTCTTGTAAGCTCATAAAACATACAGTTTAGAAATTTTACAATAACCAACACAACACAACACCTAGATCAGAGATAAGGCAACACACATAAACTTCAAAAAATCCAACACATGAATCAAGCCGAGGGACAACCGCTGATGAGAACCGCCATTGAACAACATGCTCGCCAGATACATCATGGTCAACGCACATCCATACCACCCCTCGTAGCCAATGGAATGGGTACTAAAGGTGGTGGGAGGTGCACAAACAAAAACTTACCTGACACGATGATCCCCCTTAAAGTTGATGGTAACACCTTTTGCAGCACATCCAGGCTGCATATACCACCATCCAACGTCGTACAAATGGAGGGAGCCTTGAGGGGAATGGTGTGATAGGTGGAAACACCACCCGGCATAAAGATTAGATATCAGTATCAACAAGGAGAGTGCCAACGGAGCATACGCATCAAATGAGGGACAACCAACAACCATTATCATTCAGATCCAAAAGTTTGTGGACTATGGAGAACATGAGGCCTCAAGACCAAGAGCATCAACATGCATAGTCGATGAAGGTTGCACGAACATAACATCCAAGGGCACATGTTAGAGCCGTGATTAGGCTCCAACATCGTCCTTCTACTCAACATCTACAGGTAGTAGAGTGGACAACCACCATGGCGGCATGAATCTGTTGCCCGCGAGAAGGAATAGAGTGAAAGACACGGCCATTGTGCCAAGCACAAGGAGCAAGCAGGACAAGCTTGTGTCCAACTGTGCCTCCAAGAGAGTTGTGGGGAGGAGAGCATCACGATGATGCATCCAAGGAGGTGAACGAAGCCCGAGGGAGTCGTCGTTGTTAGCATCAACAAGGGGTCGTGCACAACTATCACATGAGCTCTCCAAATCCCACAACCTCCACTCGCGCTCACAGAATGCCACAACTCAGTGGGCAGCAACCAAAGGAGTAGCAAACATGGCCCAAGAGAGCAGCCATCCATGCAGCTAGCCAGAACAGCGCCGCATCATTCCGACCGGCGGGAGCCATTTGACAGTAGCCCCATTTGCCGCCACCCAGGGGAAGTTGGAGCAGGACTGGGGGTGCTGAAGCTAGCGCATCCTCCCAAAGCTGGTCGGGTGCCTCACCTGCCCCAGCCAGCAGCGGGTGCACCAAGCTGGACCTACGGGGGGCGCACGGGTCGACTGCCACCACGCTGAACTCCAATCACAACTTGCCCAGCTAAGAGAGGCCGGGACCAGACCGCAAGCGGCTGACTCTGACCAATTCAGGATGGTCGCACGGAGCTGAGCAAGCAGCGATTCTTGTGAGTGGGCGTCTAGATCTAAGCATCGAAGAAGAGATCGAGAGGGGTGGGGCTCGGGCGTCTAAGGCCCTTCCCAGCTGAGCCACATACCAGTAAACGGATCCAGATCCAGGTATGGGACCACTGGATCTGGCCTCCCGAATAGTGACAGCTCCTGAGCATCGATGCCAACAAGGTCCTCCTTCTGGTTCTTCTTCCCCACATCCATGGCGCTCCCAACATGCTCATCCCTCATTAGCTCCTGCGCCTTCGCTTCCATAGTTGGTGCTCGCTCGGTGTCGGCGTGTGCCTCCTCCTCTGTGTGCTCCACCAGCGTGTCCTCGGCCACGACAAGCTCCCGTAGTCCTCCTCCTCCATGCCCAGCTAGCATGTCCGCGGTTGAGATCTGTGTCGGTGCCCCTAGTCCATCGCCCCGAACTCTGGCCCGGCTCCGCTTGTCCGGTCCAGTTGAGCTCTATAGCTTGCCAGGTGCAAGTGAGTAGAGGCAGTGCCGGCGCAAGCGAGCAAATGCGGCGGGGGAGCAAGTTAGAGGCGGCAGTGGGGAAAGCTCAACCCCCTCCTTATCCTTTCGAACAAGGGCAAAAACATCCATATGAAAAGGTGTACAATGCTTATACGCCTGCAGGTGGGCCTAGCGTCATCCGATTCGTATATAATAGCATATCTTCAAATTTGTGCGAATCCGAATAGCGTCGTTCCTATTATGCAAACAGTAATGTCGTGCCTAAAAAAAAGTAAAAATTGTAATGTCACTGATCCAATTAACCCTTTCTTATTCTGACCAGTGGCAATATTCTTGAACGTTTCATCCAATGGCACTCTTAGCAAGGAGCTCTCTTTGGTACCCCAATAGTTTGCACAAGTGTTATGCAACACAGTATTGCCACATATGTGTGTGATACACAAGCACATACGTTTAGTGTAACATGACAATTGTGATAGTATAGTGTGACATACAACCGTAGAACGCTAAACCTGTTCAAGCTGTTGGGCCTGTTTAGTTCCAAAAACTTTCTCTCCAAACTTCACTATTCACCTATCACATCAAATCACATCAAATTTATCTCCTCGTGCATGAAACACTAAACGTAGTTAAATAAAAAAACTAATTGTATAGTTTTGATGTACACGACGAGACGAATCTTTTGAGCCTAGTTAGATCATGATAGGACAATATTTACCACAAACAAACGAAAAGTGCTACAGTGTCCGATGTGACTTTTCTACCAACTTTTCACCTCTTTTCCAGGAACTAATAAACACAGCCATTGCAAATCTAACGTCACAAAGACATTTTATGATACAAATACTAAGATGATAACCATTTCTTACAATACACCTGTCAACAGTTCCAAATTCTGGAACTCAAGATCGAAGACGTTATTTCCCTCCCAGCAGAGAGATGGTGCCAGCTGATTATTATATATTCGAAATGTTCCAAGGATGTCACATCAATCAAAGCCAATTTAATTTGGACATACATGCGTATGGAAACATCAATGCTGCTACTGGGTGCATGGTTAAATGGGGGAAAGGATCCCATTCAATTCAAGCTAGTAGTACAGTTAAAAGAAGATCCATGTGTGTACTACGCAGCATGCGAGTGTAATTTTATATAAGTAAATGCCGTTGTCGAACATTCCACACATCCATTCAATTCTACAACAGTGCACCCGAGTTTAATTGTGGATAGTAGAGCTATGGCATTGTATATATGATGCTGCTACAGTGTACATGTACATCGACACTAAGGCTGTGTTTAGTTCCAAAAAATGGATGAAAGAGTTTGATGAAAATGTCACATCCAACGCTGTAGCGCACTGTAGCACTTTTCGTTTGTTTGTGGTAAATATTGTCCTATCATGATCTAAGTAGGCTCAAAAGATTCGTCTCGTCGTGTAAAATATCAAAACCATGTAATTAATTTTTTTATTTACCTACGTTTAGTGTTTTATTTACTAGGAGAGAGATTGATGTAATAGGTGAATAGTGAAGTTTGGAAAGAGAATTTTAGGAAGTTTAGTGATGTGACGGGAACTAAACACAGCCTAAACTACACATCCATACTACTACATCCAGCAACTTTCATGCCCGAAAGACAACCCTCACTACCAGAATCCTTCACATCCGCCCGCCTCCTCCGCCTCGGCCATTTTTGGACCCGGTGCTGATGGGGCTTCAGCACCGGGTCCAACGGCTAGGAGCGGGGGCGGCGCGGAGGTGTGTCAGGGCGGACACATTAGCACCGGGTCGTGGCAAGACCCGGTGCTAAAGGGTGAACATTAGCACCGGGTCTTGCCACGACCCGGTGCTAATGTGTCCGCCCGGACACACCTCCGCGCCGCCCCCGCTCCTAGCCGTTGGACCCGGTGCTGAAGCCCCATCAGCACCGGGTCCAAAAATGGCCGAGGCGGAGGAGGAGGGAGGATGGGATGTATATATGTCCGTTGCTTCA
>OAMR01000386.1:810305-875261 GCA_900205405.1 Echinochloa crus-galli | reverse complement strand
GACGAGTCGTCAATCCCGAGGAGATACTTCTCGCCAGTACTGGGGCTGGAGGACGTGCCGGACAGTGCAACAAGATAGGTCGTCAATCTTAATTAAGTAGAAAATACAGTTTAAATATATATAACTCGAGTTGAGATGCATGAATATCTACTTTTGTAATATATATGTCTTCTTTTGATGAAATGTCAGCTAGTATGAATATAGAGTCGGCCGAATACGCATTAGAATACACGTATTAGAATATATACGTATATAGACGTGCACGCATGGCTACTGAAAAAAGCAAAAAAAAAAGAAATCCGGGGTCTTTAGCACCGGTTTCAGGCAGCAACCGGTGCTAAAGGCAGGCCCTTTAGCACCGGGTGCAGCCACGACCCGGTGCTAAAGGCCCTGCTACCGGCGCTGCGGGGCAGGCCCTTTAGCACCGGTCGTGGCTGCACCCGGTGCTAAAGGGCCCCTTTAGCACCGGTTATTCAACCCGGTGCTAAAGGGGTACCCCTTTAGCCTCGGATTAGTTGCACCGGGGTGGGAAACCCGGTGCTAAAGGGCTTTCCCACCCGGTGCAGATGTCGATCATTCTGGTAGTGCCTAGTAAAATTAATGTGTCCGTCCCCGCTCTATTCTTTTCAAACACTGATAGGATGTGCCCGATGAGAATTTTGGGCTACATGTCAGTGAGATGGAGGGTGGGAGGTGCGATGGGTAAGCGCAGAGCGGGTGCATATATATGTTACAGCCAAAATTCCTCATTCTTCAGCGTACGGCGACTAACTAAAGCAGATAGTAGCTCACTCCGTATCAACTTTTGATTCTAGCTCTGAATGGAAGCTAAAACTAACAGTCTAATATTCTAAATCAATTGCCATATGATCCAAATGCATCTTTCTTGATCCTTGGAATTCTCGATCTGTCCTTGAGGTAGACATCAAACAGATTACTCGTCCACGTCAAAATCAATTGAAATAAGCTAGCATGCTAAAGCCAAAGCTATAATAAATTAGCTCCTCCGAAGCAAAATTAGTACAAAAATAGCAACAGGAAAAGCCATCTAAATGCATACGTTTAGTAAATAATTACTTATTAAGTACAACACTTGCCAATTATATTGGATGACACACAATAACTATAGTACCATTTAATTTCCTCGCTCCTCTAGTTCAAGGTGTAGGCCATATTAAGGTTCGATAAAAAAAGGTCAAAGTTCATAAATTTTGGCAAATTATTGGTTAAATAAGCACATATTTACTCAGTTTATGAAAGATGTACGGTTAGATTTTATTTTCACATATCTTCTAATCGGACATTATATTAGTTCCATAGCAAGTAATGGTATTATATATAGGGAAAAGTCCGGTTTACACTCTTCAACAATCATAAAAGTCTGATTTTCATCCCTTAATTACAAAACCGGACACTAAGGACCATCCAACTACCAAAACCGGGCAAATTTGGTCCTTTATATGGTTTCAAAGTGGTTTTCTGTTTTATGGAAATTTAAAGAAAAATGGTTTAGTTCAAAAGTTCATAACTAATTCATTTCAGATCATAAAAATATGAAACCAGTACCATTTTTCTGAAAATATAGCCCCTCTATTGGTGCACTATTTTGAGTCATTTGGATATTATTTATTATGTTCCTAGTGGTTTATTATTTTTTTGTAAAAATACTAGGAATAGGAAAAATAAGATGTAAATAACTCAAAGAAGAGCACCACACATTTTTAGAAAAATATGAGTACCGGTTTCATATTTTTTTTGTGACTGAAATGAATTAGTTATGAATATTTTAGGTTAAACCACTTTTCTTTAAATGCTTATAAAACGGAAAACTACCTTTGAATCCACTCAAAGGGCCAAATTTGATTTTGATAGTTGAATGGCCCTCGGTGTCTGGTTTTGTAGTTCAGGGTTGAAAATCATACTTCTGCGATAGTTTGATGGTGAAAATAGGACTTTTCCCTTATATATAAGAGAAGTTGTATATACTTTAAAGAACTTTCTTGAATCTCTATTATGCCCTAGGAAACGGGTGAGTACGCGATAAGGGCCTCTCCAATGGGCGTTTCCATGCTACATCCATACATTCAATGCATCTATGGATCCTAGTTCTTCACATTGTGTACCCGATTCCATAAAGAACCCAATGTCATGCATAGAACCAGCTCCCATCCGATTTAAAAACGTAGTTGTCTGACATGATTGAGCTGCCGTTCACTGCGGTATCCTCCTCCTTACCGCGGATTGAGGAATCAAGAGATTTTTTAATCCAGCAGGCTCCACCTATAAATGCAGGGTTGTTCCTTCATATTGTGGACTATTTAACAGCTGATGTCACATCACTAGCAGGTCCTATTTAAGAACCGGGCCTAACTTTATACATTGGAGATGCCCTAAACCACCAAGCTTGCCGTCTCACTGCACTAGCTGCCACATCATTACACCATTGACCACACCTCCTAATGGTCTCCGCCAGCCAGCCAGCAGCACCCTTGGCACGCCTTGCCTCGCCACCTTCCACCCACTATGCCATGGTTCCCCACCGTCGGCAACCATCTTCCAGCTTTTAACCCTAACTGTACTCACCTTCCTCTCCAAGTCTTACTGGTGATCCCCACCTCTGACATGGCCGCAAGCGTGTTGTTATTGATTGCAACACATGAGCGTGTTAACTAGGGTTTTCGCATTAATTGTCTTTGTCTGACAGAAAATTGAAGCGCTGAGCACCATCCCTCTTGGTTTCAGTTTTGATCATGAATTAATCAGCCCCCTAAAGCTCAAACCGAAACGACAACTTTGATCCTGGCCGGGAAATGATTGTCAAGATTCAGATCCACCTCTGCCATATATCAATTACCGGACACCTTCTCTATCATTCATCAGGTAGTGTGTGTTAATCGTGCACGATTAACTAGTCCCAACGCTCGGTGTGGTATATTCGGATCACGTACAAAAACCAAAATTATGATCATTATCTATCTACATTCAACCATCCAACAACATATGACCCTACCGAGCTACTTCTTGAAAGTAGGGATCTCTTGGGTGCGTCAGTTTTGATTTAAATTTGATCCATAGAAAGACAAAATGATGAGTGCGTTTCTGATAAATGCATGGGACAAATGTACTGCATCTCCCTCCCCCACAGACAGGCACGTACGTACATGCAGTCTCATGCACACTTACTGTACTCTAGATGGCTAGCAAGCTGCCGAAGCTTCACTGGAACTAGTTAAGGGGATCGGAGAAGCAAGCGCAGGCGATCACGAAGGAGGCCATGAACGCATTGAATAGCACCACGAAAGAGGTATGACATGCAAGTATGCATGGAGAGAGATCGCTTCTTTATTTACTTTGCAGGGTCCCGGCTGGGTGTATCAGGAGATCTCCATCGGAGAGAGGCACAGGCAATGGCAGTCTTCCGGTTGCATTCAAATATATATTTACTCCTACTTTTTGCAATCACAAAAGAGTGTTGATTTGGACAGTTTTTATCAACAAATAGATTCAAACATTGACCAATGACCACCATGCAGTAGTATCTTTCTCGTTATTTTGCTAATTCAACTTTTGAAATACTATAGCTTGATTTTGTCTTGAAATTTAGTTTCATAATATTATAAATTTTCTATATTTCGTACTTATTTATATTCTTATTTTTTGTGAATGATACTTTCTTTGAGTTCAAATTGACCTCGGCACCCTGAATTATTTGCATGTGTTGTGGAAGTGTAAATTAGATAATGTTGTGAAAACTCTTCTTGTGCGCCGCCGTATGTCCGTACCCAAAGTTTATTTACGAATGGCCAACAGTTTTGGTACTCTTTAGAATTTTTCGTAAGTGACTGACATAATTCCTAATATATTTCATTGTGGACGATGCTTGGTCCATTTGAAACTAGAAGGCATATTTCATTTCATTAGTATAAGCCTTGTGACCAATAACTACTCTGCTAATAATACATACTTTATGTAAAGCAAAGTTGCTGCCATTAGATTCTTATTTAAAAATATTTTCTTACGAGTATACTTTTTTTCGCGGCCGTGACTGAGCACATTTTTCATTAAGAGGAAGAAGAAAGTTCAGTTCAAGGGGCCAAAACAGACAACAAAGAAAGAAAGAAACACGCTATCTTAGCCAGCCAGTACATCGAAACGATTGTGCTACCAGAGGCGACCTGATCCAAAGCCGACAAATCTGCACATCCAACCCTCGACCATATGCGAGCCTCATCAAAGATCAAATGAACCATAGGAAGTACCATGATGTGTGCTTGCCGTTGAAAGTCCACGCGTTGTGTTCTTTTCATAACACCCAGACCCAGGCGGTAAGGAGCACAATGGAATCAAGCGATTTTCGTTGTGCCTTTGGGAGTTACGAGTATACTTTTATATTACATAAATAAAATACCAATAGAATAATTATTGGTCAGAATCTCTTATCCTAGCCAAACCAAATACAGTTTTGCTTGTAATTTCAAATGGAGAGGGAGTACAGCTTTGTTCTCTGAAGAATTGAAAGATGGACCAGCCGGGGAGCTTTGCATGCATGCAATAAATCAATGTGCTGCAGGTACCTAGGTTAAATGAGGTGAAATGATGATCCAATGCACTTGGGTTCATTCTAGCTACTCGTGGCCATTGCTTGCAGTTATCTAGAGCTATACCCGTGTTGGGTGGGAACTTGTGCATTCTAATATATCGATCGAGTAGGTTCAGTTCGTACGAGATCAGCAGAGCTCAATGGCATGTGTGGATCGTGCCTGCCTTCACTGTCGGCTGGCCGCGCCGCGTGGGACTCGCACTGGCGGCAGTGACACCGCTCCAATTCAATTCGCCGGCCGGGCGCGCGGGCACGCAGCGAAGTAAATAGGGTTCTGCGAGATCGAGCTCTGCATGCCTGGTTGCATTGGTTGCTTGCTCTCAGAGATAGATCCTCAGCCTTTTTATTTCCACGTACATGCATGGCTTCGTGCCTGGTCCTGTCGATGTTGATCCGTTATTGTGCCTCGCAATGCCATGCGTGTGCTTCGATCTAGACCTTCAAATTTTAGAGCACACTAGCTAGGTTATGGATTCGTGGAGTTTGTGCTGGTTTTATTATTTGTGAATGCATCGTACTTTTATCTCTCTACTCATTTCTTTTCCTTGTTCATGATTCAGTAAAATCACATAATTGATACTATCATTTTGCTCGCTCTTCACGCAAAATATATCATGAATTCAGCATTCCTTTCTTTTCAGAAAGACAAGAATTCAGCATTCTCAGACTGCGGTGCAACGGTACTGGTCACTTTTATTTTCAGAAAGAAATTAAGGTGATGGAGTGCCTAGATTACTAGCTAGACTTTTAGTAGTGAAAAGAACTTTCAGTCTCCAAAGCGGTTGCCTAAAAAAATGTAGGTTTTGGAACTATGTTATGGTTAATTATTGATTAATGGACATGCATATCTTCTCCTTGCCTATTAGATTACAAAGTTGACCCTCAGGGTGAAGGCTTTTTGGATTTAATTAGGAGTATTCACTAGTAGAAAAATGACTTTCCATCCCCTACATTTGTCCCGGGTAACTTATGACCCGATAGGGTAATGTCATTTTTAGTCTCGATTGTAATTAGGGGTCCTGGAGGCCCTTTAGTCCCGGATGTTACCAATCAGGACTAAAGGTCTCATGACATAAGTTGCGGTCAAATTTGGCACAGTCTCCACTACTAGCATTTAAGTTTTAATAACTCATATATTATAATTTTTGTAATAGCAAAAATATATATAGTCATATGAAAGTACTTTTAAACGACAATCCAATGATACTATTTTTGTAAGAGAAAGTTTGCATTACACAAGATTATATGTAGGTCAAAAATTTAAAAGTTTGAATAATCTAACTTAAATTACACGCACACCATATGTATTGTCATTCCTAAATGTCCTTGTTAATTATGACGAAATCATATTGTCCAATTAAACCGTACCTAAGCACCTTGCAATAAGGCATTCCAATCGTCATTAATTAATTACCTTCTCATGCGCTGCAATGAATCGAATCCTTTGCAAAATATGCATAATTTTCCATCTTCATTCATGCCAATGAAAAATCACCCGAAATCCAAATGGAGGAAACAAATTTAAAATCGTAATCAAATGCATAAAAGTGACAATTATAAACTTTACCTAAACCACTCTTCATGTTTTCATATAGCAATTCAAAGACAAAATGCACTGTGTGCAGGAGCTGGTCTGATCGAGACAAGCAGTTCTTCAACGCAATAGAAATTGATAGAGCACTCTTCAAGTCATCATACTTGAGATAAGGGCATAAAGGTAACATTGCTTTCAAAGGGAAGAAGAAGAATATCCCATGGCAGTCAGAAGAAACGAGTTTGAGGGATGCGTCCATGATCGAAGATCGGCTATACGAAAAAGTTTTTAAGTGCCACCAAGAGCAGAGCGGCCATCTAAGCAAACACAAACATCCAGTCGAACATCCTAACAATATTGACATAAATCTGCTTCCCCCGGCCCATCTTGTGAATGTAAACCTCACAAGTCACAACCCTGGATCTCTGAAATCCCCGGCCCATCTTGTGAATGTACATCCAGTCGAACATCCTAACAATATTGACATATATAGTGTAGATCTCTGAAATACTCAAGGTTAACTGAACATCACCACGTATCAGTCCAGCAATCAAGGGGGCGGACCCCTAAACTTTCACCTTTTCACAATTTCTGGCGAGTCTTCTCTTTAGAATTTACCATCGCCCAATTTATCAAACAGTAACTTTTTCTAAATCATGGACGTTTATATTTCTCTGAAATATCAGGAGATTTCTCCACTTTCATTACGTTATGCATAAACACTAAATATATAAAAAATATATCCTTCTAATAGTTATGAGGTCAAAAGTTGGGCATCATAGATTTTCCTTCTTTTAGGTAAAAGAAAAAATCGATTGAAGCACAAGGTTGTTGTTTCTTATTAGTGGGCTGAATGTTTATGCAGGCCGTAGACCCAAAATCGTACAAGAAGCCTCCTACGGTTATCGACAGCTAGAACCGAATGTGGACCATTAAGCTCACTATCTTCTTATCTTATCTTACTATTACTAATTTGAGGCTCCTTTTGGAGGCTTCACGTTAATTCTCACCAGACGCGCTAAGAAAAAAGATAAATCCTAGAAAATCTCACAAAAATCAGAAACATCTAGCCATCTATTCGGTAATATCTAATCACGATTGATACTAATGACCATTGGATTTCTTTTTCTAACAAATTACCCACCTCTGCTATTATAAAAGTAGTGTAAAGTAACCTCCTAAATTTATAACTAAATTACAGCCTCTGCCATTATGAAAATAATAAACTCTATTAGGTTTTACAAAAAACTTCACGTGATGGAAGATATTCTTAGCTAGCATTGCAAGAAAAGAATGTCATGCTAAAAAAGAGAAAAATAAAAAATATCATCATGGCTACAACGTCATGGCTACAACCTAACTGGCCGTCTCCTTGCTCCTGCTCAGCCGCCATCGTGCATAGATGTGGATCCCCTTTTGTGCTGGTCTCACCTGGATGTTTCTGATCCTGTCTCTCTCGATTACTTCTTCATATAGGAGGCTGCTGGGCAAAGTACGTGGGCATGATCCGGAGGAGAATCGAGAGGCCGCCTTCAAACTGCATCACGGGCCATCGACTTCTCGCAATCTATCATCTTGAAATTTCAGTAGACACGGAGCACCAATCAATCAAGGTGGCATCTTCTGTCAGCAATCACGCTGGTAGTAGCAGAATTCTGCTCCATGCGCAATTACCAATCTCATATGTGGATTTAATTAGGAGTATTCACTAGTAGAAAAATGACTTTCCATCCCCTACATTTGTCCCGGGTAACTTATGACCCGATAGGGTAATGTCATTTTTAGTCTCGATTGTAATTAGGGGTCCTGGAGGCCCTTTAGTCCCGGATGTTACCAATCAGGACTAAAGGTCTCATGACATAAGTTGCGGTCAAATTTGGCACAGTCTCCACTACTAGCATTTAAGTTTTAATAACTCATATATTATAATTTTTGTAATAGCAAAAATATATATAGTCATATGAAAGTACTTTTAAACGACAATCCAATGATACTATCAACAAAAACAAAAATTTATAGCTTTTCGCAGTATAGATGTACCCCCAATCGAGAGTTTAGAAGTAAATAAGCTTTATTTTGTGAAATTGGTTTACCCCGTTCCATTGCATATAACAAAAACAAACTCAACTAAGCTTAAAATTGGTGAAAATAAAGATATTAATTGGACAACTCTTTTGTTCCCACTCGGCTACCATGTTTAATGTTATATTTCTTGGGGCCGAGTGGGAACAAAAGAGTTGTCCAATTAATATCTTTATTTTCACCAATTTTAAGCTTAGTTGAGTTTGTTTTTGTTATATGCAATGGAACGGTGGTAAACCAATTTCACAAAATAAAGCTTATTTACTTCTAAACTCCCGATTGGGGGTACATCTATACTGTGAAAAACTATAACTTTTTGTTTTTGCTGTTTCATGTTGCTTCTTCCTATATGTTCTATATTTATGTGGTATTTGAAAACTTGGTTAGCAGCTTATCCCTAACTTTGTCAATTATGTTCTTTAGCACCTAAATTTAGCCCATCCTGACACACAGTTAGACACAATTGAAATAAATTATGTTTTGTGAGTAAAGGAGTATTAGAAGTACAATATATCATTCTATGGCTAGCCCGTGCGATGCACGGGTTGATGGCTAGTCAAGAGAAAATGGGAAACGAGCAAATAAATGGCTCCCAATGACACTAAGGCCCCGTTTAGTTTCAGGCCGTGTTTAGATGTTGGTTTTGGGTGGGTGAATTTGGGAGTATGATGTCATATCGTAATCATTGCGTCACTGTAACATTTCGTTTGTATGCGCCAAAAATTGTCCAAAAATTTATTAATTAGGCTCAAAATGTTCGTCTCGTAGAGTACAACAAAACTGTGTAATTAGTTTTTAATTTTATCTACATTTAGTACTCCATGCATATTATGACATTTTGATGTAATGGGAATCTTCTTTTTGCATAGTAAATTTGGGAGTAGAAATTCTGAATCTAAACAGGGCCTCAGAATTCCCACTCCCAAATTCACTATACAAAAAGAAGATTCCCATCACATCAAAATGTCATAGCATGCATGGAGTACGAAATGTAGATGAAATCAAAAACTAATTACACAGTTTTGTTGTACTCTGCGAGACGAACATTTTAAGCCTAATTAATAATTTTTTGGATAATTTTTCGTACATACAAACGAAATGCTACAGTGCAGCATTCATGGCGTCTGGCGCGCGTCAGAATGCGGCAGACCCGAATCGGGATGCCGGTTTCTGTATCTAAACACGGCCTAACTTTTAGGCCCCCTTGGAACAAAGAAAAAGTATAGAAATTTAATAGGATTTGGATCCTTTAGGCATTTTTCCTATGAAGGGATTGAATCCTACCAATCCTATAAAATTGTTGTGGAATGGCTTTCCGTAGCAATTTTGAAAGAATTCGAAATACAATGGTGTTCAATTCCTATGTTTTGAGAATACTATGTTCCAAAGAGAGTCTATCAGGATTTCTTTTCCTATTTGTCCCTCGAAAGAAAGTCTGTTTTCCCTTTTTCTCGACCTTCTATTTCTTTTAAGTTTTCTGTGATTTCTTTGTTTTTCTGTTATTCAAGTTTGCATAGTTGCTAACTCCAACAAAACCTCACAAAATTGGTAGGTGGTGTATCGTTGAACATGTCAGAGCATGCATTTTTTTTAAAAAAAATGTGGGAGATGTTGTTAAAAGATGTGTTCATTTGTTTAATACAATGTGAACATTATATAAATCTTTATAGCTGAATGTTTTACAGCATATACTGACCCGGCATGTGAATTAACGTGTATTTATTTACTTCCCGGCCGGGTGCTATATGCAGAATATGGAACTGCAAAGATACAGGCTACTTTGCAATGACACTATATATTTCTCCGCACCGGTTATCTCTGCCTCTCTGGTGTTGTCCGTGTGCTGGTCGTGGCTTCGCAAATGCCAAAGTGACGATTCCTTTATCTTCATATAGTGTCATACATGTGGGATGATTTCCGTTTCCCAGGTAAAATAGATATGTAGTACCTGTCGTTGTGAGATTCTCTTATGTTTATTCGCCCCATGTTTCCCCTCACAAGAGAAAACACATATAGGACAACCCCAAACCTGGCTGAGCACGGATACAGTACAGTACATACATACCAGTATACCACGGCAGCAAAAGCCACAGAGCACGAGTAAACCGAGAGGAGAACTGGAATCATCATCGACGTACTTATGAATTATCATGATCCGATCCCTGTTCCTGCGCCGGCGCCCACAAGCACCGAAAAAGAAAGGGTCCGTCGATCAGAAACCTATTATGTCACTGCATATGCAATGCCTCGGTCAGCCGCCATCAGAGCATGCATTGATCAGGCGCCTTCCACTTCGTAGCCCGTGACAAGCACGACGACCCTGCCCCGCCCGCCCTCGCTAATTAACTTGTCGTCGTCGTCGACCTCCCGACCACACATTTCAAGCTACAGCGAGCCCTCCACTCACCTTCTCCCACCTGTAAAGAAACCTTCCTGCATGCAACAATCCATGCATGAAGCTTCGATCCCCTCCTCCTGCAGCTGCTGGCTGCTGCCTTATCCTAATCGCAGATTCGCAGCTCTAAAACACATCTCGACCTCACGTACAGGAGTATAAAAACACAGCCCAAACAGGTGATACACTGATACCCAGGCGAACCCCCAAAAGATTCACGAGCTTTCTCGAATCGATCAGGTCACAGATCGAGGCACCAAGCAAGCAAGCAAGCTAGTAGCGGCGGCGGCGGCCAACCCCACGACCAAGCGGATCATCACGGCCGGCACCATGCCGTGGTTCCCGGCGGTGCCACCGGCGCTGGCGGCGGCCGACGGCGGGCGGTTCATCAAGAAGCAGCGCGCGGGGCTCCCGAAGCTGCTGCACAAGCTCTTCATCAAGGTGCTCCGCCTCCGGCCGGCGGCGGAGGAGGAGGGGTTCTACGGCGGCTTCCGGATGGGCGCCGACGAGGAGGAGTACTGCTACTACTACAGCTACGGCGGCGCGGGCTCGTCGTGGGCCGGCGTGCTGTCCTCCATCCCGGAGGAGGACGGCGACAGCTCATCCGGCTCCGACGAGGGCTCGCCGGACGCCGCCCCCGCCGCCGTGCTCCGCAAGGCCAAGTCCGAGCGCTTCGTCCTCGGCCCGCCCAACGCCGCCGCCGCCGAGTCCTACAGCTCCTCCGTCCCGTCGTCCCCGGCCAGCGCGCCGGACTCCCCGTTCGCCACAGGTATTGGGCTCGCGCGCACGCTCATCACCCGCCTCTGTTTCTTTCGTGGCGACCTCCCCCGCTTATCGTTTCTTTTTTAATGGCCGTGTTTCTTTGGGGTAGAAAAATATTTCCATCCTCTTTGACCAATAATTAAGGGTATTAAATAAAGTCAGTTTACAAAACTACATTCAGAACATTAGACTATTTCGCGAGACCTATCTAATGAGGCCTTTGACCGTACGATTAGAGAATGATTACTGTAGCATTACTGTAGCAAAACATGGATTAATTAGACTCATTAGATTCGTCGCGTAAAGTTGTACTCATCCCTAAAAGGGTTTTGCAAATAGACTTCATTTAGTACTCCATGCATACAAGATTCCTTTTGGAAATTTATTTCCCAGTGGGAAAGAAACATGGCCGATGTATGAGTGGACACAGATACATCCGTATACCACGGCAGCAAAAGCCACAGAGCACGAGTAAACCGAGAGGAGAAATGGAATAATCGTTATAATTATCGACGTACTTCCCTGTTCCTGCGCGTCATGCTGACGCCCACGAGCTCCGAAAAAGAAAGGCTCAGCTCCGTCGATCAGTTTCCTGTTATGTCACTGCGTATGTAATCCACGCCGCTCCGGCCTTGGCCATGCGATTAAGCTAACCACGCCGCCATCAGGGCATCGATCAGGCGCCTTCCACTGCCCCGGCCGCCCTCGCTAATTAACTTGTCGTCGTCGTCGACCTCCCGACCACACACTGCAAGGTGCAAGCCCTCCACTCACCTTCTCCCACCTGTAAAGAGGCATCACTCCATGCACGAAGCTTAAGCTTCGTCCCCCTTCCCCTGCTCTGCCTTATCCTAATCGCAGCTCTAAACACAGCTCGACCTCACGTACAGAAGTATAAAAACACACGGCCCAAATTAAACAGGGGAGATACACCCAGGCGAAACCCCAAAAGATTCACGAGCTCTCACGAATCGATCAGGTCACAGATCGAGATCGAGCCACCAAGCAAGCAAGCTAGAAACGGCGGCGGCCAACACCACGGCCAGGCGGATCAGCACGGCCGGCACCATGCCGTGGTTCCCGGCGGTGCCACCGGCGCTGGCGGCGGCCGACGGCGGGCGGTTCATCAAGAAGCAGCGCGCGGGGCTCCCGAAGCTGCTGCACAAGCTCTTCATCAAGGTGCTCCGCCTCCGGCCGGCGTCGCTGGCGGCGGCGGAGGAGGGGTTCTACGGCGGCTTCCGGATGGGCGCCGGCGAGGAGGAGTTCTGCTACTACTACAGCTACGGCGGCGCGGGCTCGTCGTGGGCCGGCGTGCTGTCCTCCATCCCGGAGGAGGACGACGACAGCTCCAGCTCCGACGAGGGCTCGCCGGACGCCGCCCCCGCCGCCGTGCTCCGCAAGGCCAAGTCCGAGCGCTTCGTCGTCTGCCCGCCCAACGCCGCCGCCGCCGCCGTCGTCCACGTCGAGCTCCTCCTGTAGCGCCCGCGGAGTTTTCTTCCACGTCCTCTCTGCCTTCGTGTGCTGGTAAAAGGGCGCCGATATGAGGCGCCCCCGGCCGTCCGATCATGATCCAACGATGG
Organism: Echinochloa crus-galli; assembly: GCA_900205405.1. NCBI lineage: Eukaryota > Viridiplantae > Streptophyta > Magnoliopsida > Poales > Poaceae > Echinochloa > Echinochloa crus-galli. The sequence continues at coordinate 862,308 of OAMR01000386.1, read as the reverse complement.
GGTTTAGAAGGACCAAGCGCAGTTGCCATCGGCAAGAACACTCGGAACTCCAGGCCTGATGATCGTGCCAAAACATCTAAAAGTTCATAGGACGGCTCTGAATCAAAGGCGCTCGTAGTATATTGGCGCCTAATGTACAGTGACAAAGAGGATCAGATTTGATAGTTTTGTATACTGCGAATTTTAAGTCGGTCTTGTAATTTGTTCGGCACTTGTTAAATTTGTGTACACCCTAGTAGCAGAAGCAGAATCTGTCATAACCATAAGAAAGCTTGGGAAAATCCGTCGACGAGGGGCATGAGAGCTTCTTCGGAGAAGAAAAAAAAGAGAAATTCATAGGTGTCATTTTTGGGCAGTAGAAGTTGCTGTCTTGTTTTCACTTTTGACATCACTAGTGATGTGGGTTCTAGCTCATGTTTTGTGTATGTATATCTCGAATTTGAAGTCAGTCTGCTTGTAGTTTGTTCGACACTTGTCGAATTTGTGTACACTAACAACAAATCTATCATAACCATAAGAAAGTTTAGGTTCTGCAGCCGGAAAATCGATCGATGTGGGGCATGACATCTTCTGCCAGAAAAAAAAAACAGAGGGACATTATGCACCATCATAGATTCATAGGTGCCATTTTTGGGCAGTAGAGGTTGCTGTCTTGTTTTGACATCATTAGTGATGTGGGTTTCAGTTCATGTTTATCCCACATTAGTGGCTATTATAAATTTAACGAGGCGGCTCTTGGTCACATGATATTGTACCCTTTCTTTCTTTTCTTTTTCTTTTTTTGCATGTGATTGAGGGCACAAGTCTATTAATCCGCTCTGCATTTGCTTTTACCGGCAAAGCAAGCCTTCATGTGTACAAGTTGTTAAGGAAACTTTTTGCTTCACTTTCCCATTCAATTGCTCAACAGTTGATGTTCAAAGTTATCACAGCGATCTTGCTCAACTGGGCGTAAAAATTTTGTTTCACAAGATGTATTTATCATTTGTGGCCATCATAAACTACATGGACATAGATACATCCACTTGGCGTGCTATGAGTGGATTAAAGCTGGAATGACTCGTGAGCTCACAAAAAGCAGGATGGCATATCCAATCTGTTTTACAAAGAAACTTTTTTCCGGTTCAACGGGAAAATGAAATAGAGCTTTCATGATTTTCTTGCATGAAAAGTCTGAATTTTGTCTACTTTTCTTGCAATTTTCAGCTTTTGACATAAAAAAGATAATCAACTGCCAAACTTCGATATCAAACACTCTGTTTCAAGTTTTCAAAGATGCAAGTTCACAAGCTGTAAACTTCCATCACTTGGCCGTGATCTTGCTATAACGTTGTTTTTCAAACAGGGGTGCTAAAAATATTGTTGATAATAGAAACGAGTTACTCCTACTGATGGCTTGGTAAATTCAGAGTTATCATAACGCTGAATCAACTCTTGTGAAACTCACTTAAAGTTCTCCAACTTGTGGCAGACTGCCACAAAATCAAACCAAACCAATTTTCAAGAATTAAGGAAGCTACATCTACAGCAACTATAAACTGACGTAAAGCTAACAATTCACACCACCATGTCATCTAACACACCAGGATTCAGAGATGAGAATCCTTATTAGAAAAGTTCAACACAATCCAACTGTTGAACTGCATAGCACACGCAGGAATCTTTTATCTTGTCAAGCGGACGAGCTCTGAGCTTTGGTGTACTCCTCCATCTCCTTCTTGTACGCTGCCATAGCAGGTGCGGCCTTATCGTTCCACGCCTGCCGCTCCTCGCCGCTCAGCTCCTTCCACTTCACCGAGATGAGAGCGTTCAGAGTTGAGTTGTTGATGCCAGGGCGCTCCTCCTGGAGCTGCTTCCTCGCTTCCTTGCTGAAAATTACAGAATTTCAGGTGATTCAGCACATGGCAATAACATTTTACAGTGCTCAATGCCACAGTTGGAATTTGTGTTTTACCTGAAGAGAATGAAGGAAGAGGCAGGCTTCTTGGGCCTGTTGGGATCTGCGTTCTCCTGCTTCTTCTTCTGGCGCTTTTCTTTGGTTTTCTGTTCAAGAACCAGTAGTTAATTGATCAGAATCAGATTTAAAAAAATGCATTCCAACACATATAGATAGCCAAATGGAGGTTCAGAATACCTTGATGATGTTATCTGCCTTCTCCTTCTTCTTGAGCAGCTGGAGAGCCTCTTGCTTCATGATTTTCTTCTGCTCCTCCTCTTCCTTCTCCTGGCTAGCAGCTTCCTGATACAATTCACAAGCTTCACATTAGAAATCTAATTTTAACAACCAATGAAAGTATATGCTGTAAAACATTGTTTCGCACCTCCATCTTCTTCTGCTTGTACACCTCCATCTGCTTGTGGTACTCTACCTTCTGCTTCTTGGCAAACTCCTCGTAGGGAGCCTTCTGAGCTTCTGTCATGCTCTTCCACTCCTCCCCGGTGATTTTGCCAATCTGTGAGACAACAAGAATAAATTTCTCATTAGAACAACCGAATGAGTACCCAAAACAACATGAAATCCCGAGACAAACTAAACAATCTATCACCTCGGGCACATTCTTCTTCTCAGCGACAAGCGCGGCGCGCCTCTCCTGCGAGTACACGAAGTAGGCGGACATGGGCTGCTTGGGCTTGGCGGGGTCCTTGTCCTTCTTGCTGTTCTTCCTCTTCCCCTTCTTGCCGTCGCCCTCCTCGGCCTCCTGCCTGAACTTGAGGTACTGCTCCAGGAGCTCCTTGGCGGTCCACTGCATCTGCTGCTCCTCCAGCAGCTTCATGGCCTCGGCCTCGCGCTTCTCCTGCCCAACCACCTGCAGGTAGGCCTCCTTCTCCTGCCGGTACCGCTCCTCGTAGGGCTGCTTCTCCTCGGCGCCCAGCGCCTTCCACTTGGCGCCCAGCGCGTTGGACACCTCCTTGAAGTCGGCCTCCGGGTTCTCCTTCTTGACCTGCAAGCGGCATGGGCAAGGCAATTCATCAAACACCTGTCAGGCGAAGCCGCAAAGCAAAAACAGGAGAAAAAATTGGGCGGATTTGCGGCGGCTAATCTCACCTCGGTCCACTGATCCTTCATCCAGAGCACGTAGGCGGGGCACGGCTTCTTCCTCTCCGGGCCGGCCTTGCCCTTGCCCTTCTTCTTCTTGCCCTTGTCGTCGGCGTCCTGGTCCTTCTCAAGCAGGGACTTGACGAGAGGAAAGCTCTGCAATGCAAGACAAATCAAATCGGATGGATGAATCAGACAAATTTGAATCAGGGGAAACTGCGATGGGATCTGAATCGAAGCGGGGGGAATCTGAGAACGTAACGTACCACGGTGGGCTTGAACTCCTTGGCGCGCTGCACCTTCTTGAGCTCGGCCTGGAGGCGCTCCTGCTCCTTCTCCTTGGTCTCGATCTCCTCCTCCTTCTTCCGGATGACCTCGTCCCGCTCCCTCACCATCTCCTCGGCCTTCTCCTTCTCCAGCCGCAGCCGCTCCAGCATCCCCTGCAGCTCCGCCACGTCGTCCACGACGGACGGCGCCGCCGCAGCCGCAGCAGCCTTGGCGGCCTTGCTGCTCTTGGACGGCGCCCGCTTCCCCTTCTGTGCGGAGGAGGCCGAGAGGTCGGCGGCCTGGGCGGCCTTCCCGGCGGAGATGTTGGCCTCGTTGTCGAGCACGGCCACGAGCGCCTTGCGGCCCCGGCCGGCCCTCTTGCTCCCTGCCGCGACGGTCGCCATGGGGTGGGGTTTGGAGCCGGAGAAGGAGACGGAGGCAGGCGGCGGCGGCGGCGGCGGCGTCGGCGAGGAGGCGGAGATGGCTTTGTCGGTGAGATCTGATTCCTTTGGTTTGACTTGATTTTATAGGAGGAAGGCCATGGCGGAGGAGGTAACGGTCGGAAATTTCGAAATTTGAACGGGAGGTGACGTTGGCGCGTGGGGACGCGTGCAACGGCTAACGCGGCGTGTCACTGGCAGGTGGGGCCCCGGAGCGGAGGGAAGCTGCCAGGAAGGTGCATGGCTGTGAATCTGTGATTGCTTTCCATCTTTGGTGTGGACCCCCTCACGCTCGCGTCCGCCCCCGACGCGGGCGGCGCGGGCGCTCGCCCAGATCCAGAGCCGCCGCCCCTCCCCAACGCTCTCTCATGCCTCGCCGCCGCCTGAGTAGGACGCCGGTGGCCGCGCGGCCCATGGTGAAGGCGGCGGCGGGGCCTCTCCCCTCCTCTCCGGTGGTGCGGGGCGGGCGCGGCCGCCGGCCCCCCGGAGCTGCTCGCCGGCCGTCGCGGGCTGCCCCTGCGGCGGTGGTGGCTTCCACCTCCGGATCCGGTGTTGCTGCGGCCGCATATGGGGGTTGCGCGCGGTGGGTGGAGCGGCGGTCGGAGCTGGGCAGCGGCGACGGCGGACATGTCCGGCGCGGGCGGTGCCGGCAGCGGCTGCGGCTGGCGCGGTCAGCGGCGGCGCGGCGCCGGAAGGATGGCGGAGGTGGTGGATGCGGCCGTGGCTTGCGGCCGGCGTCAACGACCTCCGGCGGCGGTGGCCATGGCTTCGCGGCCGTGGCCGGCTGGGGGCTGGGGCTGGCCGCGGCACTGCTGCTCCGGGTGCTGCTGCGCGCGGGCGACGGGTGTGTGGTGAGCAGGTGGTGTTCTCCTTCTCTGTCGATTCTGGTCCGGCGTCGCGATGGTGGTGGGGCTGGGGGGCTGCTGGTGCTTGTAGGTGGTGCCATGGTGGTGCTTCGTGCTGTGCCGGGCCTCTTCCAGTATTGGCGAGGAGGGCGGGATATTGGATGGTCCAAGCGTGTGCGTTAGGAATGGTGCTGAGTCGGGCGAAAGCTTTCACTGACCGTTGTCAGTGGCCATGGTGGCGGCATCCTTGTGGCGCCGTTCTCCCTGCTGGGGGCACCATTGTGATGCACCATTTCCTATTGCACAAGGTTCTTTTGGGTGAAAACCCTGTTCATTTATGGACGTGCGACGACGGCGTCTTTGACGTCGTGCCCCTCTTGGAGGCGTCGTATCTGCAGACCCGCCTTGGCTAGACAGTGGTGGTTGATTGGTGGTGTTGCGCGCGGCGACAATGGAGGAGCGCTTCGCCCGTGTTGGCAGGAAGGTACAAAGGGCCCATGGGTGCTGGAGGTTTCAGTTGGCGCGCATGTGGTGGTGACTCCGGCGACGGATGGGCGGAGGTCTGGCTCTCATAGCGGTCTCAAATATCTGAGTCCTTGGCAGAGGAGTGCGAGGCGGTGGAAGAGGCGAGGCCCCCACGCAGAGTGGCCAGGATCAGTGGTTTTCTTCGTCGCCGCGACGGGAGTTTACGCTGAAGCTCTACCGGAACAGGGGGATCGACGATCTTGTGTGTTCAGATTGAGGAGGATGGCCCCATGGTGGAGGAGTTCGAGTCGCCACTCGGGCCTGCGGCGGGCCGCAAATTTGGTGTGGCCCAGCGTTGGCGACGACGGCGCAGCTTATGTGTGGCTTCTTTGACTTCTCTCCCGGTTGGTGGTGGTGTAGTGTTTTGTAGCGTGCGTTGTTTGTGTGCGTTGTTGTTGCTGTGGTGTTGTTCGCTTCGGCGCGTTATGTATAATTGCTAAACTTCTTATATGAATCGGCAGTGCTCCTGCCTCTTTTTCAAAAAAAACAAAACCCTGTATTGTGCTGTTTGAATTCACGAACGTTGCGATGGGTGTGAATGGGAAGACATGAGGCTAGCAGGCCACGGCCTGGACAATTAAATGGGCCTGCTTCCATTGCTAAATGGGCTGGAGAAACGGGTGACTGAGTGACATGATGCTAGCAGGCCACGGCCTGGACAATTCACTGGGCCTGCTTCCATTGATATAAAGGAAAAAGTCCTATTTACCTCCCTGGATAAAAGACCGAGTTCGCGAAACCACCCTAGACACGAAAACCGGGTGAACTACCTCCCTCAACTTTCGAAACCGTTCACCTTGCCTCCTTGCCATGGTTTTAAGCGGTTTTTAAGGTGGTTTTACTTTTTTTTAATTAAAAATAAATCTCCTAAATATTTATTAAACCACAAAAATATCTCTAAGCTTCTAAAAATTATGAGAAAAATCTTAGAGATGGATTGAGATACAAAAAGGTGGTTTTACCTTTTTTAATTGAAAATAAATCTAGTAAATAATTATTAAACCATAAAAAATATCCCTAAGCTTCTAAAAATTATGAGAAAAATCCTAGAGATGGATTGAGATGCATAAAAATCTAAATAAAATATTTAAAACTAGTGAAAATGACTACAAAATTTTCTAAAATTTAAATTTAATTCTAGCAAAATGGAAATATATCCAAAAACTTAAACACTCATAAAATTTTCTAAATGTATAATGAAGCCAGTATGAATACATTCACTGTAAATGCATTCAACCATCATAAATGTAGATATAGATTTAAATATTTATATATATATATATATATTAATTTTTTGTATATATTTTCTATTTTGCTAGAGCTAAATCTAAATTTGATAATTTTTTATTGATATTTTCGCTAGTTTAAATATTTTATTTTGATTTACTGCATCCCAATCCAGAATATAGTCTCTTGCTGGGAGGTCTAAGATTTTTCTCTGAACTTTTAGAAGCTTAGGGATATTTTTTGTGGTTTAATAAATATTTACGAGATTTATTTTTAATTATAAAAGGCAAAACTACCTTGAAAACCGCTTAAAACCACGGCAAGGAGGTAAAGTGAACGGTTTTAAAAGTTAAGGGAGATAGCTCACCCGGTTTTCGTGTGTAGGTGGTTTCGCGAACTCGGTCTTGTATTCAGAAGGTAAATAGGACTTTTTTCTGATATTAAAGGGAAAGGAACGAACTGGCCTTGGCCCGTTGATGCAAAACCAAAAACTATTTTGGGCCACTTTGACGGCCGGACATGGCCTTAGTTCAGACAGACAGTTAAAAAAGACTTGAATTGCCAGGTTCACACAAAGAGTGTTAAGGAGCAGCAAGTAAATAAATATAATAACTTACGGAGTACTCACTCTGCACTAGCTAAGGCAGATACTGTACTGTAAATAGCTACATAACACCGACTGAAGCTTGCATTGGAAAGCTTCAACAATCCACAGACAACTATATAGCTCGAGCCAGCAAAATTACATCACACCATGACACACCCGATCAAAAGGCCCTCTACAGATGGAACGATTCCAGGCAGGGTTAGAACTTACAAGGTAAAACATAGCAATCTATGGGGTAAGACGCCAATGGCGCACAAACGGAGGCTTAAAACACCATGTCTCACAAAAGCAGAGCCTCCAGTTCTAGGATCATGGGTCATTCCAAGCCCATCTTCAGCCTATCACTGAATGATCCTGGGGACTCGCATCCCGAAGCCGCGCTTCATCTTCTCAACCCTGTTTTCAACAATGAATTTGGGGTTAAGACTTTTAGGCTGTGTTTGATAAAATATGGAACCAAACATAGTATCATACTATCATGTCTACAAAATTTAGTTATAACAGGTAGCAATATATAAGAACTCATATAATTGCTTATTTCAATCCCAGCTGATGTAAGAAAGGTATAGTTACCGCACATGCATCTCAAGATATTCGGTCTTTGCCCATAAGAAGGAAAATTCCTGAATAAAAGGACTGCAAGGTTTTTGAGCTGTTGTAAATCACTTACGTTGGTGCAAGCTTGCCAAGGCAATACAGCTCTTCACCAGATACTTCATCAGACACCTTACCAGAAATCTCAACTCTGTATGATCTGTCAGGAGAATCTGGAAGCCCACGACCTACTAGTAAATCCAAGTCCTTCTGCTGAAGTTCCCGGCCGTTGATGAATACACCTGTATTACCTCCAGCACAATTCTTGGGCATTGGATAGTTGAATTCCGGAATATATGGCTGCAACACAGAGGTTCAGTTAAAAGCTTTGGTCAAGGCATGACTAGGGTAAAAAAATGCGCGAGTCATGTATAAACTTGCTTACAGGTATCATGCCAAGGCAGGACTGACCCATAACACCCCAGAATCCGGCACGGTAGTCATACCTGTAGGATATCAGAATGATTTTTAAGTACCATTGCTATCAAAGTCATTAAAGAAACCTAGAAAACTAGAAGTCAATCGCATATGAAAGGTGCAACCATACCAGTATTCGCCAGGATAGATTGGCCCAGCTATCTTCTCAGCCTTCCTAACAGCACGATCAGAGATGGGATAGCCATTGATGAAAACCTTTGCTCTTCCATTGCCGATGCCACCGTTAATTTTAAAGCTCTTCTTTATCAGGCTGGAGAAAAAAGAATCGCCCGATTTTGTTGCCCTCGGGTGGTCCACATATTGCGTCCCATCACCTGGACCTTGATTGTACTCGGGATCATCGTACTCGTCATCTGAGAGGTCTAGCACACTTGCTACAGGTACGTCTTTCACTGTGTTTGGCTTGAAACTTTCAGTTAACACACCCTTTTCATGTTCAGACCGGGTACTTCTGCTTCCTTTGCCTGACCCATCAACTGCTCTCTCTGACGGAGAATATCCAAAATGATCACGAAGAGGTAAACTTGGGACACGGGTAGCCACTTCAGCATCAGGAGGAAGGTCCCTAGAACCAGATGAGTTCTTCTGTGAATTAGATCTTGCTGGGCTATCATCATCCTCAGAAATGCTGGCAGATGATGATATGCTTCGCATTTTGTCTGCTTCACTGGAATTTGAGGGTAGATCTTTTTCGTGAGAGCAATGACTACCTACAGAAAAACTATAAGACGGAAGCAGTCTCTCATCGGCATGTCCATTACTTCCTTGGCCATTGTTGGAGCAATTTTTACTTCCAGGCGATAAGTGTGAAACTGGTGTAGGTGCTGAAACATCCAGCCTGCTTCCATCAAGTCTGACCATAATAGCATGTGAGCATGACCCACAACGCAACTTATACTCATCTTTTCCCAGTGAGAGAGACTTCTTGGGAAGCTGCAGCACTTCGTAGCAATTGTAGCATATGGTAAAAGGGGCACCATTGACAATTGGTTCACAAGTCTGTGCAGGTTTTTTACTCAGGGTGGCCCTCATGTGATTGCGTCGCATCAGACCATTCATACCTCTTGAATTGTAGTTTTGTGCACCAAACATCACTGGACCTTCTACAGGGTACAAGCTAGGATTGTTCATAAGATATGGTGCCCTACGATGGTTGAAACTCAGTGGAGCCCCATGAACAGGTAAGAATTCACGGTGGTAACAATGTAAGCAAGAGCAAGCAGGCTGATGGTAGAAGCCGTCATGGTGGTAAGAGATCAGAGGGTCAGGATCATATTGTCCTTGGAAATAATTATCAAAGTTTCTCCATGGATATGGACCAACAGGGTAGCTAGGAGCCCCTATGTGTGCTAAAGGTTCCACATATCCATGAAGATCTTGCTGTACAGACATTGAAGGATAAGCAGGAGGAACACCAGGTGTGTGCCCATTCAAGGATGGTGAGCGCTGAGAGCCATTCCGTTGCAACTGAGGTGAACCATACCGCAATCGACTCAGACGCTCATTAGGATTGTATGAGCCTGCAGCATCCACCACTCTATTTGTTGAAGCACTCCCACTTGGCTTGTCAGCAATCTCGCAGGATCTCTGCACCTGGTCCCTCAACTCATCAAGAATCCGCAAAAGCTCCGAACGGTCTTTCTCAAGGCCAATGACTCTGCTAGGCCCGTCTGAATTCCTACTGTCAGCATGCTCACCATTGGCATGTCTGAATCCAGGTTTCATAGGATACTCGGACGGACCTTCTCCAGGGTAAGCATTAGGAGGAATGCTGTTAACCACAGACCTGGGAGATTTGTCTCTTGCCCTTGCTGGCTGCTTTGCTTCTCCTTTCTCTTCATGACGAATGCGCCTGTATTTTGCCTCCCGAACATCCCTGCTGACATCTCTAGGCGCAGGTTCAAACTTCATGGCGCTGCTGGGTGCACAGGTAGGTTGGCTATCAACGAAACTGAATTCAGATTGGCTGTTTGCAGCTGCCATTCTGTTGGTTGCAAATCTCTTATCTGGCCTAGCTTCAACTTTATCGGCGTCTGCTTCTCGAACAGCACAACTAGCTTCAAATGTAGCATGTCCTTTCTTATCTGGCAAACTTTCAAGCACCTCAAGATACTTCACATGCTCACCATCAGACTTCTCTGAAGATGTATCAGATGCTGAGTTCTTCTTTGCTGCAAAATGGTTCAGGGAAAAAGGTGTGATTTGTAATGCCGCTGAACACAAAATAAAAAAAATGCCCCTAAACATATATTAAAAAAACTGATACTAACGATGATGATGGAAGATTTACAAAGAATGAGTTTTTTATTTTAAAAAAAGGATGGGTAGTTGAGAATCCATGAAATTGCACAAATTACAACAACTCGTGCCTATATTTTGTCTAACAGCACTGCAACTTAAGGTCACATTCGTGTAGCAGCTAACAAGTAGGCATTCCCAATCTAATGGCAACTGATACTACCTGTGGAAATTAAATAGAGAACACAGAAGTGCAAGTGAAATAGTTTAAATTTCCCATTTTAAAATGCCTCGAGATTATTTCAAACAAGAGCTAGACCTTCCAGCAGCACAGGTGCTAACCCTTTTCAAGAAAGAATTTTCTTTCAAAAAAAACATTCAAGAAAGAAACATGCAAGACAATCATAGGGGAGACTAAGATATTCAATTATTCATCCACTTTCAGCCCTCCCAATATGGGAACCACAAAAGCCTAGACGACTTCCCAGAAATAATATATTTCTGGGTCAAAAAAAAAAATACAACCCACATGTTCAAGGCCCTGTTTGATTCCTTCCCTTTACAAATTACAATCCACCGAATTTTAAAACAGACTATCCTTCTTGTTCAACACACCAAAAATTAATCAACAGCGACTTGAATCAAGGGGAATGTCTGAGCAGAAACAAGGAAAAAGAAGTTGCCCACGAGTCCCAGGGGTTTGTTCACTGAAACTGTTGCGGCAGGCTGTGAAAAATAAGGGGGTTTTGCTGCATTTCTGGAAAAATAAATTCGATATTACCAAAGACGAAGCTTTTTTTTCGTGTAAATTTCATCATAGCAAGCGCGGTGCCAAATCTGCAGTAAAGCCGCGAATACAACAAAGGAATCCAGGAGGGAGGGCATTCGCTGCCTAGAACCTAAAGAAAACAAGAAAAGAAAATGGAATCTTTTGGAACTCGGAAGAGGACGAAATGAGCTGGTCATATCCGCGTCCCAGGAAGCCGTCCAACCCGGCAGCTGCAGCAGCCGCAGTCCCCACAGGCGACAAGCCCATTTCGAAAATCAATCATGAACGTGCCTGCTTGTCCGAAGATCAGCGTTTTGGGAACTTTTGGGAGAAGAAATCCCACATCACGGTTGATTATCCAACGGTTGGTTGTTCGGAAAACATGGCGATTTACATACTCCCATTAGAATGGAATGGGCAAAGAAAATGGGAAAAGAAAAGAGGCAGGGGATGCCCAATGCGAAGTGATTGCAGGGGAAAAGGTGTAGGGGACGACGGTGGTCACTCACCTTGGAGCGTGGCGCCGCAGCCGCCGCAGACGTAGACGGAGTAATTGGGCAGCTCCGGCAGGAGCTTGTCGCACTTGGGGCAGCGCACCACCCGTATCTGCTGCTGCTGCCCCGTCGCCGGCGCCGGCGGCGGCCGATGCCCCGCCGCCGCCGTGGCGGCGCTCTGCTCCTCCCCGTCCATGCGCAATGCCGCCGGCTCCTGAGCCGCACGGCGGCTCCTTCCCTTTTCCCGGCGAGGTTTGGTTGCTCCTTCCCTTTTCCCGGCGAGGTTGGTTGGTCGCTCACGGCCGCCACCAGCAGGAGCAGGACCTCATCAAAGGGAAGGAAGACGAAGTCCGAACGGGAGATGCCCAATGCCAGGAGGATGAGGGGAAGCGAGAGAGGAGGACCAGGTGCGGGACAGGGAACAGAGGACGGGACGGCCAGGTGCTCGCCGAGTCAGTCACCGGCAGAATGCGACGCAAAGATGGTTGGGGATGGCAGGGGAAGGGGAAGGGAGGGAGAAGAAGAGGCCGAGGAGGCGACCGTGACGAGGCGCCGCTTTTTCTCTCTCCCGCGCGGCTTTAGCTTTGCTTTGGCCAAATGCCCGGCTCAGGCGGTCAGCCAGCCGGCCCAGCAAAGCTCTCCTCCTCTCCTCTCTCTCCTTTGCGACTGCCTCCCTCCCTCCCTCGCCGCCTCGGGTCTCTCCAACTTTCGCGGCTCCCTTTCGTCTCTCTCTACCTGTTGGGTTTTGCTGGGCGGCAGCAGCAGGGGAGGAGATGGAGGGGGTTGGAGGAAAAATAAAGAGCGGGGGTACGGTAAAATGTTTGTTTAAGGAAAGTGCAGTGAAGGTCTGGGGCTCTGGCTCTGCTCAACCACACGGTACCTCACCTGTCGCTTTGCTCAGAGACTGTACCTCAGCCACCTCCCCTGCCATGGCTCATGGCTGCTGGCTGCTGCCTGCTTGCGTGAATTGTTGACGATGCGGCATCGCGCTGGCCGGAAAACCCTCCTGTAGCAGTGCGGCGTCACCCCACCTGCAAAGCGGAATTTTGGACTCCGCTGTTTTTCTTTTCTTTGTTAGGCCTCGTTTAGATGCCAAATTTCAGTCCCAAATTTACTATACAAAAAGAAGATTTCCCATCATATCAAAATATCATAACATGCATGGAGTACTAAATATAGATGAAATCAAAAACTAATTACACAGTTTTGTTGTGCTCTGCGAGACTAACATTTTGAGCCCAATTAATCAATTTTTGGACAATTTTTCACAAATACAAACGAAATGCTACAGTGGCGCAATGATTACGAAGTGACATCATACTCCCAAATTCACCCTCCCAATTCTAACATCTAAACAAGGCCTTATCTTCTCCGATGGTGTTCACTTCCCTTTAAATCCAAAACTTCTCCAAAACTTTCTCTCTCTAAACTTCACTATTCACTGTCACATCAAATCTCTCTTCTCATATATGAAGCATTAAATGTAGGTAAATAAAAAACTAAATATATGGTTTTGATGTACACGACGAGACGAATCTTTTGAGCCTAGTTAGGTCATAGTAGGACAATGAATACCACAAACAAACGAAAAGTGCTACAGTGCGCTACGGTGTTCGATGCGATATTTTCACCCATATTCACATTCCCTTTTCACTGGTTACAAAGTTGCGGTTTTTTTTCACAAGTATATGTTGTGATGCCAACGAATTACTATGCACTTGATGATAAGTGAAAAATGCTACTTTTACTAAGCTTATGAAGTAATTTAGTGCAACTATGGTTAAAGTTTCAAATATTAAAGTAAAAAGGCTACATTTGCAAGCGATTCCAGAGCTGAGAATTCGATGGAGATATTTTGATTTCCAGGTTACGTTGAATTGGATTGGATGTCGTAACATTATACTTGTATCTAAGGGGAGATCCCAACAAAGTATAAAAATTTATGAGAACACATTTACCTATCTTTTTGCATTCATCTTCAACTCTAATTGTAACACTGTATCATTGTCTGTCTGGATGGCTCTTCTCTATCGGTTCTTTTTTGTGTTCCTTTGATTCTTAAAAGTAGAGAAATATGGTACGTCCGCTACCTTGGTACATCAAAACACGCTTTACATAATGCCAACAGAAACTTTGGACGTAATAGCTACCTGTGCCTTTTGTTTCCGGTCCCCTCATCATTTGACACGCTACCTCACACTTAATCGGCGCTTCCTTAGCTGATTGCGCCCTTGACCCCGACTTAGAAAAATAAAAAGATCATGAAAAATATAATGCCATGCAATGGATTTATATTTTGTAAGAATGTCAATCAGGAACGTATTAAATTACTTGCTTATCCTGGTTTTGGTGCTGATATATCTTTTCGAGTAAAATAGACCAGCGGTCCTCAAACATGTTCCGAGGTGTCATCTAGGTCCCCGAACTCTCAAAATACATATTTGAGTCCCTGAACTTGCTAAACCGTGAGTTCCAAAAATACACCTTTATTATTAATGTTTGTCCATCTCTTGATCTATAATTATCGATATGGTATAATCAAATAAAGTTATTTAATTATTATGATGGAAACAACTGATTTAGTTAGAGAAATAGTATAAAATTTAATGCTCAATTGGCAGCCATGTCATCATGCATAGGGGTATTTTTAGAACTTTGGACCTAAATGACACACTTTAGCAAGTCGGGGACTCAAATATGCATTTTGAGAGTTCTGGGACCTAGATGACATCTGGGGACAAGTTTGAGGACCGCTGATATATTTTACTCTATCTTTTCCTACTTGCTCGCTAACAAGTAACAAGATTTTCAATTCTATTTTGGAAAATTTATCTGTATAAAACTGCAATACCGACAAGATAGTCCTCTCTTACCAATAAAAATGTGCTGCAAAACTGTGCTCAATATTTGCATCACCAAAAAATTGCAGTTAAAATGATTTTTGTGCCTCCCCTCCCCAAAAAAAAGAATGAACAAGAACCAAACGAAAAGGAATTGCACCAAATTTGGTACGAATCAGATGGAAGGATGATTTTGATTTTTTTTTTTTAAAATATCCTCAGCATTCCAGGTTAAAATACAATATTAAAATTTAGAGTAAAATGCACCGAGGTCCTTTAACATGTGGAGGTGTGTCATCCAGATCCACCAACTTTAAAAACGTATTTTTGGGTCCCTAATCTTGTCTAGGCGTTCACCCCAGGTCCAAAACGTCAGGAGAGTGGACTTTTGCCGACGTGGTGTGGCGTGCTGAACATGCATATGTGGGCCCCGCTCACTCCTCGCTCTCTCTCTCTCTTCTCTCTCACTCTCTCGTCTCCTCCCTCCTCCGCCCACGTCGGTGCGAGCGCGGCGGCATGCAGGCCACACTGCCGCACGTGAAGGTCCCGCACCCGTCGTGCTGGCCGACGGGGCACCGGCACCGCGGGCATGGCTTGGTGTGCAGCAGCAGCTAGTTGGCGGTGGCCGCGTCCGTGCCGCTGCCGCGCAGCTCGCCGGCCAGTGCGCTGCGCCGACGCTGGCGGGGGCCGGCGGCACCGCACCGACACACCACATCGGCGCGACACTGCCGTCCTCGCCGTGGATCCTGATGACGTAGCCGCCTCCTTCCTCTGGTCCTCTTTCTTTCTCTCTCCTCCTGCTCCCAAGCCAAGCTGCCACCGCCATCCGCTCCTCCCGTGCCCAGGTGCCGCCGCTGTTGTCCCTCCCGCGCCCAGGTGCCGCCGCCGCCGAGCCTCCCGCGTGGGTCGTCCGCTCCTCCCCCTCCCCCAGGCATGGCCGCTGCCGCCGTCCTTCGTGCAAGCAGAGTAAGTGAGCAGAGAGCAACATGAGTTGCTGCTCGCTGTGCTTCCGCGCGATGGACGCCGACGAGGACGCGGATGGCGAGCCATGCTCAGACGCCCTCCCCGTGAGCAGCTCGAGCAGCACGAGGGAAGACAGGGGCCGGTGCCGTGGAGGCGGGGGAGGAGGACGGGGAGGACGGGGATGGCCGTGGAGGAGGGGCCACCCGCCCGCCGCCACCGATTCGATGTCGCCGCCGCCGCCGTGGCCCACGCAGGGAGAGAGGTGGCGCGACGAGCTGCAACCTGCACCCGGGCGAGGCGTTCACCCGCTTCTGCGCCGCGTACCTGCGCGAGCGCCTCCAGGGGCTCGAGGCGTCCGCCGCTGCGGCCTCGGCACCGGGACGCAAGTCCACCTCGGCGCGTTCCCAGCCTCGTCCTCCACCGCAGCGGCTGCACTAGCCGCCGTGGCCCGCGCAGGGGGAAAGGAGGGGGCGCCATGGCCACTGCCGTCGCAGAGCAGGGGGAGAGTAGGGGAAGAGGAGCACGGCGGAGCTCAATCCGGCCGTGGGCGGAGAGACCGAGAGAGAGGGAGTGGCGCGGGCAGTGGAGGGAGGTGACGAGAGAGTGAGAGAGTGAGGAGTGAGCGGGGCCCACATATGCATGTCCAGCACGCCACGCTGGCACAGCCACGTCGGCAAAAGTCCACTCTCCTTGCGTTTTGGACCTGGGATGAATGCCTGGACAAGATTAGGGACCTAAAAATGTGTTTTCAAAGTTGGTGGACCTGGATGACATACCTCAACAAGTTGAAGGACCTGGGGTGCATTTTACTCTAAAATTTAAAAGCAATCATACATTTGTAAGCAATTCCTTAGAGGTGAGAATCCTAAAACATCAATAGAAATACTTTAAAATTTCAGGTTACAATGGATTTCGCAACATTATACTTGTATCTATGAAAAATCCTAATAAAGTAAGAAATTGAATCGGAAACGATTTACCTATCTTTTTTCACCTATCTTCAACCTTGATTGTAGCCATTGTCAATAACATCTTTATCTCGATGGCGCTCTTCTGTCAGGTCCTTTCCTTTCTGTTCCTTTGATTCTCAATAACAGAGAAATATACAAAGATACACCTGCTGCTTTGGTACATCAAAACACGCTTTACACAATGCCAACAAAAACTTTGGACATAACAGCTACCTCTGCCTTTTGTTTCCGGTCCCCTCATCGGTTATCACTTGACACACCACCTTACACTAAGAGGGTGCTTGATTCGTTTTAGGATAATAAATACTCATTTAGTCTCTTTAGTATTTGGACATAATATTTAAACTGCTTCCTTCTCCATATTTTTGCCGATATCTTTTTTGACGTAACAAGTAACAAACTTTCATTTCCATCATGGGCTCATGGCGAATTAGTTGGCATAAAGAGTATTCTTTTACCGATAAAATTGTGGTAACTGTGATAAATATTGGCCTCATGAAGATTTTAGCAGTGAAATCATTTACATAAATTTAAGTCAAGGCTTTTTTTTCCAGAAAAAAAAGAATGAGCAAAAAAACTAATGAAAAGGTATTGCATCAAATTTGGTACCAAATCAGATGGAAGGACGAGTTTGATTGAAAAAAGAAAGATCTTCATCATATCTAGTAAGACAAAATATTTGCAGGCGCCCCCCTAGATCCTCATCTACAGAGAACCTGAAGCAAAATTTTGGCTGCATCGTCGTCTGACCCAGGTACACCTACAAGCATGTGCACACCGGTGGTTCGGAAGAATTATGACGCGCATTTATGAATGAGGGTGTTTTTGTACGATGGTTGACACGAGAAATCTTGCCGTGGCAGCACGGACGGCAGGCAGTGGTTAGCACTCTACCAGTATCCATTTCTGCCGGCGCTGCAGCTACTCCCCTGTTTTGACGGGCGAGATTTATGAGCCTCAACAAGAAGCAATTGAGGATAATCGCAATTCCCTCCTCCTATTTTACAATGATCATTATATTCACATAGTCCGCTGGAGTTTAGTACAAGGTTCTAACATACAACTGGATATATTGGTATATAAAATAATAAATCTCCCAAGTAATACAACTGGAGGGGATGAAAACAGCTTACGATGATTTTTGTATTTCTTTCAAGCAGTACGTACAACCGCAACGACCTGTTGTCGGCGCAACCACTGGTCGTAATTATGGGAGTGATCATGCCCCAACTTGGGTAGCTGCTTGGCATTACAGCAGAGAAATGGAGGCGGCTGGCCCGGAACGTGCACAAGAATGGCGCCTGAAATTTTGGCATCACGGGTCACGCCGCATGTGCCTGCGGAATAATAATCCATCGGCAATTCATTATAATCCGTCGATCAATCATCAGCCTTGTGCAAAATGCAGCCAATTATGGTCTATCAATGCCGCAGATTTTATGCATATACGTTGTCCATTTCTTCTGCTCTAGGGAAAGCATAAAAGGACTCTGTTGCTTATTCATTTGCCTGCGTATGCCATATGTGTGTGTAATTGTGTTGGTGTGAATTTGACTCCGCATAGCTCGCTGAAAAAATAACTTTGTCACGGCGCAGTTCGGTGCTACTCCTTCCGTTCTAAAATATAGATAGTTTGACATTTTCTACCACAAGTTTGACCGCTCGTCTTATTCAAAAAATTATAAAAATATAGTCAAATTTAAAATATTTTTGAAGATTTTATATTAATAAAGCAAGATTTACATAAAACTTTGAATAAGACGAGCGGATCAAACTTTGTAGTGAAAAAAGTCAAACGAACTACGGCTGCAAGCAATCTGCATGTCGTTATCGAGTGATGCCGGCCCGGCCGGGAGGACGACTGCCCGACCGGGGGGCAATTGCGACGCGAGTGCATACGCCATGATGGTCTGATCTGATGCTGATCTCCGCCCGGCCCGGGCCGGGACATGCAGCATCACGGTGGTGTGTGTGTGTGTCTGCGGCCGTGCCGGCCGTTCCTTCCTCTGATCCTCCTCCTTGGATCCAGATCGCCTGGCTGGCTGCACTGCATCCGTGCGTCTGCTACTTACTGTGTACACAGGGCCGGCCGTGGGGACACGCAGACTGGACCGGGGGTGAAAAAAAAAAGACACGATCGAATCTAGCTAGCTAGGTCATGGCGGAAGATCAGTCGTAGCGGCACGGGAGCGTACAGTGTACAAAGCAGGGGATTGTTCTCGGCCAGTACGTACGTAGCGCCCTGGGAGATTTGTTCGTTCATGCGACGTGCACAATGCTGGGTCGATGGGCCGACAGAGGGTGACTAGCTAGCGACGGTGAAGAGAGAGAGAGAGACCACGTACGTTGTCGATGGAGCAGAGGCCTCTCTCTCTACCTATGGGCGTGAGGTCCATCACTCCATCTCCATCCAGCCAGCTATCCCCAACGTACACATCAGGCGATCGACGACACCCCACGTTGCCACTTGATCAATCGATCGAGCTTGGGGCGTCGGCGCCGCCGCCGGCCTGCTGGAATGAAAACACGAACCGGCGGCTGCAGCAAACGGCGGCGCCATCAGGGATGGGCGGTGGGGTAGTATCTTCCAAAGCAGAAATTGCTGGAAAGAGAGCGAGCGAGAGAGAAAATTACTGATGTAGTACAAGAGAGGGGGAGGTCAAAGGAAGAGTCGCGACAAAAAAAAAAGGAGAAAGAAAAGAGAAGGAATGGGAGGGTAGCACGCAGTGAGTGAGGCTCGTTTTTGCCTTTGGCGCCTTTCTTGGGGCTTTGTTGGATGCCGCTGGGCAAAGCAAAGCGGCAGCCAGCCAAATGCTGTTGCTGTGGCGCCGTGGTGGTAGTGCACTGGCCGGCAGTACTCCAAAGGCCAAAGGCATAGCCAAAAAGAAGGCGATGGCCGAGTAGAAACAAGGCCACGCCACGCCGGGCACAGCACACAGGACTAGCGGCGGCTACCGGCTACCGGCTAGTACAGTACCCGTCGTGGAACAAGATAGCAGCAGATGTAGCTCAAAGCTCCATCATCCTAGTACAGAGGGAGTACTACTGGACAGACCGCATCGCTTTCTTCTCCCCTTCTCTTGGCGCATGGCGCCTCTTGCATCACGAATCCGATGCGGATCTCCATTGCCATGCGTGACGCGCCGAGGGCAAGGGGCAGCACAGCAGGAGCTCAGGTCGATAGACAACAGGCAGAGGTCCTCCATCTCCATGACTGCATCGCTTTCTTTCTCGCCTCTGCTTTCCATCTCAACGGAACGATGATGATGAACGGGCAATGCCCCTCTTCTTGGCCTCTGGGCTGCGGCACATGTATCTGCAGGACGGGACACCACACTACTCGATCTACTGCTACGTAGGCGATGATAGGATACTGGTGCCATCAGGCATCAGCCAACTGCCATGCCATGCCATGCAGGATCATGATGACGACGCTACGCTACGCTACGCTACTGCACCAGCGCCACAGAGCACTGTGCGTCTGTGCCCTGCTTCTGCTTGCAGTCAGTCAGGGGGAAAGCTTGTCAGCAAGCCACTACCTCAGAGGGCTTGTTGAGATGCAAATTTGGGAGTATGAATTTAGGAGGTAGATGTCACTTTATAATCATTGCACCACTGTAGCATTTTCGAAAAATTGTCCAAAAATAGATTAATTAGGCTTAAAATGTTCGTCTCGCAGAGTACAACAAAACCGTGCAATTAGTTTTTTTTATTTCATCTACATTTAGTACTCCATATATGTTATGACATTCTGATATGATGGAGAATTTTTTTTTACATAGTAATTTGAGAATTGCTTTTTTAGAACTTTTGGGAACTAAACGAGCCTTAGGACTCAGCCACCAATCAACAGTATTTTTTTTTAAGTAAAAATCACCGGCCACTAGCGAACAGGTCGATGGTCAGCCGATCCCTTTTACTTTTATTAATTTTCGTTGCCGCATCACGAATAAATCAAGTCCAAACTCTTAAACAAGCCCGTCTGTCTCAGCTACTTTGATCTTTTATGTCTCAAACAAATTGGCGATGGCAAGAGAAATCGGCTAAACATAAAGACTTCTTTTACGGAGAACATCAAATTACAAGTGACATGCTATGGTCTCTGTGCCGCCTGGCTACGTCGCCTTCTTTTTTTTTTCTTTCAAATGAACGGATGTGTTTACTTTAGAAAATGGTACGAAAAGTTTGGTAAAAATGTCACATCCGACACTGTAGTAAACTGTAGCACTTTTTGTTTATTTATGGTAATAAACATTGTCCTACCATGATCTAACTAGGCTCAAAAGATTCGTCTCGTCGTGTACATCAAAATCATGTAATTAGTTTTTTTATTTATCTACGTTTAGTACTCCATGCATGAGGAGAGAGATTTAATGTGATAGGTGAATAGTAAAGTTTAGAGGGAGAATTTTTAAAAGTTTGATGATTTGACCAGAAACTAAACAACGTCAGAGACTTCTTTTGCGGAGAACATCAAATTACAAGTGACATGCTATGGTCTCTGTGTCGCCTGGCTACGTCGCCTTCTTTTTTTTTTCTTTCAAATGAACGGGTGTGTTTAGTTTAGAAAATGGTACGAAAAGTTTGGTAAAAATGTCGCATCCGACACTGTAGCACTTTTCGTTTGTTTATTAATAAACATTGTCCTACCATGACCT
Source organism: Echinochloa crus-galli (assembly GCA_900205405.1). Lineage (NCBI taxonomy): Eukaryota > Viridiplantae > Streptophyta > Magnoliopsida > Poales > Poaceae > Echinochloa > Echinochloa crus-galli. The sequence goes on along the minus strand of OAMR01000386.1, from coordinate 841,395 downwards.
AACTACTAACTAGGCTCAAAAGATTCGTCTCGTCGTGTACATCAAAACCATGTAATTAGTTTTTTTATTACCCACGTTTAGTATTCCATGCACGAGGAGAGAGATTTGACGTGATAGGTGAATAGTGAAGTTTGGAGAGAGAATTTTGGAAAATTTGGTGATTTGATGGGAACTAAACACATGCCCTGTTTAGTTTCCCATCCTATCACCAAACTTTCAAAAATTCTCTCTCCAAACTTCACTATTCACCTATCACATCAAATCTCTCTCCTAATGCATGGAGTACTAAACGTGGATAAATAAAAAAACTAGTTGGATGGTTTTGATGTACACGACGAGACAAATCTTTTAAGCCTAGTTAGATCATGGTAGGACAATGTTTATTACCATAAATAAACAAAAAGTGCTACAGTTTACTACAGTGTCGGATGTGACATTTTTACCAAACTTTTCGTACCATTTTCTAAAGTAAACACATCCGTTCATTTGAAAGAAAAAAAAAAGAAGGCGACGTAGCCAGGCGGCACAGAGACCATAGCATGTCACTTGTAATTTGATGTTCTCCGTAAAAGAAGTCTTTATGTTTAGCCGATTTCTCTTGCCATCGCCAATTTGTTTGAGACATAAAAGATCAAAGTAGCTGAGACAGACGGGCTTGTTTAAGAGTTTGGACTTGATTTATTCGTGATGCGGCAACGAAAATTAATAAAAGTAAAAGGGATCGGCTGACCATCGACCTGTTCGCTAGTGGCCGGTGATTTTTACTTAAAAAAAAATACTGTTGAATGACATTTTCACTTCATTTTTTTCTTTTCACATGAACTAAACACCGCCACAGCCAACAACATCACAAAACTGGCCGAAATGCCCACTCGTGTGGACTTTCGCTGCGCTCTTGCTCGTGGCAGAGCAGTAGAGCAGCATTCGGGAGCAAATATGTCCGGTCACAAGTTCCACTGACTGAACCCCTCACGTCAAAAGTTCACACGACAGCGCAAAGGGTTCATCAGGGATTGTGCGTGGGCCTAGACGATCTGAGCTGAGCAGTGAGGTTTCGTGTGGCCGAGGACGATCTGAGCTGAGCAGTGCACGTAGCTCCCTGCGGCGCGGCGGGGCAGCTCCGAGTAGTCCTAGGAACCACCTGTAGATCGTAGGAGCTGCCTTGAAAAGTGGATATGAGAAGTTGAAAAATTTTAAATTTAAATAAATCTATATAAAATAGTTAAATTATCAGATTCTAAAAACTTGACCATGATCTTGCAGGGTACAAGTTTTGATTTTACGGTCAGTTGGACCCAACCAGGACCTAAACCAGGCACAGGGCCGGGGTTACGCACGTAGACCGCGCCGCGTTGGGACGCGGAGCTAACTCTGCAGCTAGCGAGCAGAGGCTGTGTTCAGTTCCCAAAAAGAGAGGGAAAAAAGAGGTGAAAAAGTCACATCGGACACTGTAGCGCACCGTAGCACTTTTCGTTTGTTGTGGTAAACATTGTCCTATCATGACCTAACTAGGCTCAAAAGATTCGTCTCGTCGTGTACATCAAAACCATGTAACTAGTTTTTTCATTTACCCACGTTTAGTACTCCATGCATGAAGAGAGATTTGATATAATTTGATGTGATAGGTGAATAGTGAAGTTTGGAGAGAGAATTTTGAGGAGTTACTAAACACAGCCACAGCCAGAGCACAGCTGCACAGGGAGCGGAGAAGGCAGATGCCTGGGGTGCGCATGCAGACAACCACACACAGTGCATGCCGAGCCGAGCCAAGCCAGTAGCCTGTACTGATCCATGCTTGTAGCCATGGAGCCCTGTAGGCCCTGGATCTGTCTGGCTGTGCAACGTACTGTAGCGTGAAGGAGGCGTGATGTCCCGATCAAGTAATTGCGGAGGTTGACGCCCATCGGATCAATCACTACCATGCATGGCTGTTGATTGCCGGCCTCATCGCCTGATCATCGCCTCCACGTCGGCCGGTCTGCGCTGGGATCATATTCAGGTTCAGACGCCGCGCTGTACTGCTGTGCTTCTGCTTGAGCAACTGCCTGGGTCGTCGATTTGATCCGTGCGGATCGAACCGAGGAGAGCAAGGGGCCGGGAGGGGAGAGAGTCCGAGTCGTGTCTGACAGACTTTCTTCGCTTTGGTACCGTGTCCGTGTGCACACGCCGGCCAAAGGAAAGGATGATCGAGCAAACGCAGCCACGCAGGCTCGGAGGCGCCAAAGCTGTGGCGTGATTTTACGCTGTGGAGGCGTGTGGCGGTAGTAGTTTTTACTCAACAAGACAACAGCTTTTTATCTTTGGCTGCCGCATGTTATTAGAGCAACTCCAACAGCTTCTCCAAATTGATTTGGCTTGGTAAAAAAAAGAAAAACGTCGGAAATCGTCGATCCAACAGACTCGGCATGTTCCCCGTTCGGCATCTCGCTCGCAATCCCGACGTCTCCGATCGGAATCTTTGTCGAACGGCAGAGACTCGCCATCCCCCTCCCGCAGTCCCGCCCGCTTGCCCTCCCGCGCTCCCGCGCCATCCCGCCATCTTCTGGGCCATCGCCACCTCCGCGCCGCCGAGGTCGGGGACGCGCAGCTCCTCGCCGTCAACGTAGCGCTCGTTCCGCTGCCCGCTCACGTGCACTTATACCGCGAGCTGCGCTTCCCGCCGCCGGCGTCACCGTCGCCCGGGGCGAAGAGGAAGCCCGGCGGGAGGTAAATCCCGCGGCCGCCCCGCCCGCTGGCCGCCGCCGCCGCCCGAGCTCTCGAGCTTCCTCCCTAGCTGCGCGAGCACGAACAACACCTCCCCAGAGCTGTCGTCGTGCTCATCGCCGTGGCCGTGGGATATTCCCGTGATCCGTGAATCACGGACTGGGCGATCTCAAGGCGATAGTGCCTCAGCCACCGGTTCTCGTCGGCACCTCGCCGGCGGGACTCGCCTGGTCGGGCTGAGGTCTTGCACCGTGCTCTGGGAAGGCAGGCTGCGTGTCTTGGATTGGCACTCCAGCCATTTCCTGGACTACGATTTGCCTCGTCCATGGCGCCGCGTTGATGGAAGAAGACTGGACGCCGGTGGTGTCGCGGGCTTGCCGACGACGGGGGGTTCCGATCCCCTCGCTGACAAGCGCGCCTCTGCAAGGTTCTGGAATTGTGATGATGAACGGCCGGCGTCGGAGGGAAACGCTTCAGTGGAGGATTTCGTCCACTGTAGCTGGTCCGGTAACAGCGGGAAATCTTCATCGACACAAGAGGAGGGGGCAGCTACTGTCCGGCGACGACGTCTTACCCTAGCGCCAACACAGGTACATTCCTTGTTCACTAACACAACACATGCAGGTGGGAATCATGGAGGTACAACGGAGATAGCCGCTTCGTTGAGGTCGCCGTCAACAAAGACAAAAGAGGATCCCTCAACTCAGGATGTAGCTGACCATGATAGCGTCATGGCGGATTTTTCGTTCTGAGAAAAGCTGTGATCTTGCAACGGAGCCAATTGGCAAGACTCCTTTTCCTTTGTTTCGGGATTCGAAAGGAGACAATTCCAATCTTGCTCACTCACTGGAGGAGGCTTACCATGAGTGTATCATGGCAGGATTCACTCCCGATGAGGCGAATGAACACATTGAAATTAAACAGAAGGACCTAAACGGGCATTCGACGCGTGACAGTGATGAGAGGATAATTGAAAATTTTTGGGACCAAGTCGGATTCCCGAAAGGAACCAGATGGTGGGAGTATGATCAGACGTCCGAAGAAAAATCGCCGTATATTGATCAGACCCCCCCTCTAACGTCGAACCAATCCGCCTTCACGAAGCACACTGCCAAACCAAAAGGTTTTGCGATGCGCCCGTGGAAGGGTCCATTGCCAAAGAGGAAACAGACACAAATTACTCTGAATCCTTTCCTACCACCAAAGATGCAGAATAACTTAGAGAACCAAAATAATGCGACATTGAATATGGGTAGGAACGGTTTGAAGTGATGCCTGGGGTGCGCATGCAGACAACCACACACAGTGCATGCCGAGCCGAGCCAAGCCAGTAGCCTGTACTGATCCATGCTTGTAGCCATGGAGCCCTGTAGGCCCTGGATCTGTCTGGCTGTGCAACGTACTGTAGCGTGAAGGAGGCGTGATGTCCCGATCAAGTAATTGCGGAGGTTGACGCCCATCGGATCAATCACTACCATGCATGGCTGTTGATTGCCGGCCTCATCGCCTGATCATCGCCTCCACGTCGGCCGGTCTGCGCTGGGATCATATTCAGGTTCAGACGCCGCGCTGTACTGCTGTGCTTCTGCTTGAGCAACTGCCTGGGTCGTCGATTTGATCCGTGCGGATCGAACCGAGGAGAGCAAGGGGCCGGGAGGGGAGAGAGTCCGAGTCGTGTCTGACAGACTTTCTTCGCTTTGGTACCGTGTCCGTGTGCACACGCCGGCCAAAGGAAAGGATGATCGAGCAAACGCAGCCACGCAGGCTCGGAGGCGCCAAAGCTGTGGCGTGATTTTACGCTGTGGAGGCGTGTGGCGGTAGTAGTTTTTACTCAACAAGACAACAGCTTTTTATCTTTGGCTGCCGCATGTTATTAGAGCAACTCCAACAGCTTCTCCAAATTGATTTGGCTTGGTAAAAAAAAGAAAAACGTCGGAAATCGTCGATCCAACAGACTCGGCATGTTCCCCGTTCGGCATCTCGCTCGCAATCCCGACGTCTCCGATCGGAATCTTTGTCGAACGGCAGAGACTCGCCATCCCCCTCCCGCAGTCCCGCCCGCTTGCCCTCCCGCGCTCCCGCGCCATCCCGCCATCTTCTGGGCCATCGCCACCTCCGCGCCGCCGAGGTCGGGGACGCGCAGCTCCTCGCCGTCAACGTAGCGCTCGTTCCGCTGCCCGCTCACGTGCACTTATACCGCGAGCTGCGCTTCCCGCCGCCGGCGTCACCGTCGCCCGGGGCGAAGAGGAAGCCCGGCGGGAGGTAAATCCCGCGGCCGCCCCGCCCGCTGGCCGCCGCCGCCGCCCGAGCTCTCGAGCTTCCTCCCTAGCTGCGCGAGCACGAACAACACCTCCCCAGAGCTGTCGTCGTGCTCATCGCCGTGGCCGTGGGATATTCCCGTGATCCGTGAATCACGGACTGGGCGATCTCAAGGCGATAGTGCCTCAGCCACCGGTTCTCGTCGGCACCTCGCCGGCGGGACTCGCCTGGTCGGGCTGAGGTCTTGCACCGTGCTCTGGGAAGGCAGGCTGCGTGTCTTGGATTGGCACTCCAGCCATTTCCTGGACTACGATTTGCCTCGTCCATGGCGCCGCGTTGATGGAAGAAGACTGGACGCCGGTGGTGTCGCGGGCTTGCCGACGACGGGGGGTTCCGATCCCCTCGCTGACAAGCGCGCCTCTGCAAGGTTCTGGAATTGTGATGATGAACGGCCGGCGTCGGAGGGAAACGCTTCAGTGGAGGATTTCGTCCACTGTAGCTGGTCCGGTAACAGCGGGAAATCTTCATCGACACAAGAGGAGGGGGCAGCTACTGTCCGGCGACGACGTCTTACCCTAGCGCCAACACAGGTACATTCCTTGTTCACTAACACAACACATGCAGGTGGGAATCATGGAGGTACAACGGAGATAGCCGCTTCGTTGAGGTCGCCGTCAACAAAGACAAAAGAGGATCCCTCAACTCAGGATGTAGCTGACCATGATAGCGTCATGGCGGATTTTTCGTTCTGAGAAAAGCTGTGATCTTGCAACGGAGCCAATTGGCAAGACTCCTTTTCCTTTGTTTCGGGATTCGAAAGGAGACAATTCCAATCTTGCTCACTCACTGGAGGAGGCTTACCATGAGTGTATCATGGCAGGATTCACTCCCGATGAGGCGAATGAACACATTGAAATTAAACAGAAGGACCTAAACGGGCATTCGACGCGTGACAGTGATGAGAGGATAATTGAAAATTTTTGGGACCAAGTCGGATTCCCGAAAGGAACCAGATGGTGGGAGTATGATCAGACGTCCGAAGAAAAATCGCCGTATATTGATCAGACCCCCCCTCTAACGTCGAACCAATCCGCCTTCACGAAGCACACTGCCAAACCAAAAGGTTTTGCGATGCGCCCGTGGAAGGGTCCATTGCCAAAGAGGAAACAGACACAAATTACTCTGAATCCTTTCCTACCACCAAAGATGCAGAATAACTTAGAGAACCAAAATAATGCGACATTGAATATGGGTAGGAACGGTTTGAAGTGATGCCTGGGGTGCGCATGCAGACAACCACACACAGTGCATGCCGAGCCGAGCCAAGCCAGTAGCCTGTACTGATCCATGCTTGTAGCCATGGAGCCCTGTAGGCCCTGGATCTGTCTGGCTGTGCAACGTACTGTAGCGTGAAGGAGGCGTGATGTCCCGATCAAGTAATTGCGGAGGTTGACGCCCATCGGATCAATCACTACCATGCATGGCTGTTGATTGCCGGCCTCATCGCCTGATCATCGCCTCCACGTCGGCCGGTCTGCGCTGGGATCATATTCAGGTTCAGACGCCGCGCTGTACTGCTGTGCTTCTGCTTGAGCAACTGCCTGGGTCGTCGATTTGATCCGTGCGGATCGAACCGAGGAGAGCAAGGGGCCGGGAGGGGAGAGAGTCCGAGTCGTGTCTGACAGACTTTCTTCGCTTTGGTACCGTGTCCGTGTGCACACGCCGGCCAAAGGAAAGGATGATCGAGCAAACGCAGCCACGCAGGCTCGGAGGCGCCAAAGCTGTGGCGTGATTTTACGCTGTGGAGGCGTGTGGCGGTAGTAGTTTTTACTCAACAAGACAACAGCTTTTTATCTTTGGCTGCCGCATGTTATTAGAGCAACTCCAACAGCTTCTCCAAATTGATTTGGCTTGGTAAAAAAAAGAAAAACGTCGGAAATCGTCGATCCAACAGACTCGGCATGTTCCCCGTTCGGCATCTCGCTCGCAATCCCGACGTCTCCGATCGGAATCTTTGTCGAACGGCAGAGACTCGCCATCCCCCTCCCGCAGTCCCGCCCGCTTGCCCTCCCGCGCTCCCGCGCCATCCCGCCATCTTCTGGGCCATCGCCACCTCCGCGCCGCCGAGGTCGGGGACGCGCAGCTCCTCGCCGTCAACGTAGCGCTCGTTCCGCTGCCCGCTCACGTGCACTTATACCGCGAGCTGCGCTTCCCGCCGCCGGCGTCACCGTCGCCCGGGGCGAAGAGGAAGCCCGGCGGGAGGTAAATCCCGCGGCCGCCCCGCCCGCTGGCCGCCGCCGCCGCCCGAGCTCTCGAGCTTCCTCCCTAGCTGCGCGAGCACGAACAACACCTCCCCAGAGCTGTCGTCGTGCTCATCGCCGTGGCCGTGGGATATTCCCGTGATCCGTGAATCACGGACTGGGCGATCTCAAGGCGATAGTGCCTCAGCCACCGGTTCTCGTCGGCACCTCGCCGGCGGGACTCGCCTGGTCGGGCTGAGGTCTTGCACCGTGCTCTGGGAAGGCAGGCTGCGTGTCTTGGATTGGCACTCCAGCCATTTCCTGGACTACGATTTGCCTCGTCCATGGCGCCGCGTTGATGGAAGAAGACTGGACGCCGGTGGTGTCGCGGGCTTGCCGACGACGGGGGGTTCCGATCCCCTCGCTGACAAGCGCGCCTCTGCAAGGTTCTGGAATTGTGATGATGAACGGCCGGCGTCGGAGGGAAACGCTTCAGTGGAGGATTTCGTCCACTGTAGCTGGTCCGGTAACAGCGGGAAATCTTCATCGACACAAGAGGAGGGGGCAGCTACTGTCCGGCGACGACGTCTTACCCTAGCGCCAACACAGGTACATTCCTTGTTCACTAACACAACACATGCAGGTGGGAATCATGGAGGTACAACGGAGATAGCCGCTTCGTTGAGGTCGCCGTCAACAAAGACAAAAGAGGATCCCTCAACTCAGGATGTAGCTGACCATGATAGCGTCATGGCGGATTTTTCGTTCTGAGAAAAGCTGTGATCTTGCAACGGAGCCAATTGGCAAGACTCCTTTTCCTTTGTTTCGGGATTCGAAAGGAGACAATTCCAATCTTGCTCACTCACTGGAGGAGGCTTACCATGAGTGTATCATGGCAGGATTCACTCCCGATGAGGCGAATGAACACATTGAAATTAAACAGAAGGACCTAAACGGGCATTCGACGCGTGACAGTGATGAGAGGATAATTGAAAATTTTTGGGACCAAGTCGGATTCCCGAAAGGAACCAGATGGTGGGAGTATGATCAGACGTCCGAAGAAAAATCGCCGTATATTGATCAGACCCCCCCTCTAACGTCGAACCAATCCGCCTTCACGAAGCACACTGCCAAACCAAAAGGTTTTGCGATGCGCCCGTGGAAGGGTCCATTGCCAAAGAGGAAACAGACTCAAATTACTCTGGATGCTTTCCTACCACCAAAGATGCAGAATAACTTAGAGAACCAAAATAATGCGACATTGAATATGGGTAGGAACGGTTTGAAGTGATGCCTGGGGTGCGCATGCAGACAACCACACACAGTGCATGCCGAGCCGAGCCAAGCCAGTAGCCTGTACTGATCCATGCTTGTAGCCATGGAGCCCTGTAGGCCCTGGATCTGTCTGGCTGTGCAACGTACTGTAGCGTGAAGGAGGCGTGATGTCCCGATCAAGTAATTGCGGAGGTTGACGCCCATCGGATCAATCACTACCATGCATGGCTGTTGATTGCCGGCCTCATCGCCTGATCATCGCCTCCACGTCGGCCGGTCTGCGCTGGGATCATATTCAGGTTCAGACGCCGCGCTGTACTGCTGTGCTTCTGCTTGAGCAACTGCCTGGGTCGTCGATTTGATCCGTGCGGATCGAACCGAGGAGAGCAAGGGGCCGGGAGGGGAGAGAGTCCGAGTCGTGTCTGACAGACTTTCTTCGCTTTGGTACCGTGTCCGTGTGCACACGCCGGCCAAAGGAAAGGATGATCGAGCAAACGCAGCCACGCAGGCTCGGAGGCGCCAAAGCTGTGGCGTGATTTTACGCTGTGGAGGCGTGTGGCGGTAGTAGTTTTTACTCAACAAGACAACAGCTTTTTATCTTTGGCTGCCGCATGTTATTAGAGCAACTCCAACAGCTTCTCCAAATTGATTTGGCTTGGTAAAAAAAAGAAAAACGTCGGAAATCGTCGATCCAACAGACTCGGCATGTTCCCCGTTCGGCATCTCGCTCGCAATCCCGACGTCTCCGATCGGAATCTTTGTCGAACGGCAGAGACTCGCCATCCCCCTCCCGCAGTCCCGCCCGCTTGCCCTCCCGCGCTCCCGCGCCATCCCGCCATCTTCTGGGCCATCGCCACCTCCGCGCCGCCGAGGTCGGGGACGCGCAGCTCCTCGCCGTCAACGTAGCGCTCGTTCCGCTGCCCGCTCACGTGCACTTATACCGCGAGCTGCGCTTCCCGCCGCCGGCGTCACCGTCGCCCGGGGCGAAGAGGAAGCCCAGAGAGCTTGATATGCTAACTTACAGGAGGAAAGGAATTATTAGGGTGAAGGTTGCTATTGTGGATAAGAAGTTCCTACCAATCACTACTGATGTGGTATTCGGTAATGTCGGATATCATATCACATACACTCTAGAGGATGGAAATTTTCAGCCAGCCATTGCTCCACCGGATGTTTCTGATTCTATGGATGAGGACGGTCCTGGTTCGGATAAAGGTAATGGGGACAAGGCTAATGAGTCCTCTGCAGCAAAGAAGAGGAGAGGTGATGGGGAGCAGAAAAGTTCAACTAATACCGAACAGAATATTCAGGCAGGAAGTGGCCCAGAGCCGATGCAGGTGGCGCTCACGCCATTGGGGAAAAATCGACCATGCCCATTATGGAAGCCATTAGTGATGATGAAAGAAGGAGATACATTGCCTCCAATAGCTGTGACTCCACCTAGGAGTGGGTTTCGCAAAGATGGCACTAATAAAAGTAATTACATTGTTTACTCCTCTCCGCCATATCGTTCCAAGTTATACAATAGAATCTCACGTTGTGATCTTGGAATTTCAGGTATAACTGGTGCAAACATAGATGATGTGAGCACTAGCTCTATGGTGGTTGCTGAGGCACTCGATGTAGGCGCTGAGATGCCTGAAGCATATGAGGATACGTCTCCGGAGGCCGTGGAGGCATTACCTGAGGTAGTTGGGCTGCTAGATAGCGCCAAGCTGCTACCTACAGCAGCAGTAGCTGCTATGCCGGGAGGCGATGAGCTCCTGTCTGCAGCAGCCGACGTGGCAACAAAAGATGAGCAGCTGCCTGCAGCAACCGAGGCGACAACAGTTGGGACCGAGCTGCTGGGTGTAGACCCAGGCGCAGGTGCTGCTGCGCTGCCGGGTGGCACCAGGCAGCAAGCTGCAGGAGTGGTAGTGGATGCAGGGCTGGCCAAGACGCGGCCGACATCACCAGTGTCGCCAGCTGCAGGTGAGTTGCTAGTACATAATAATTACGGCATGGATTCCGATGATAATGTTTTCTCACCACAACCTGTTTCGGTAACAGTTACCCAAACGGAGTCTCGCCAGTCACCAACTGGATTTGGGACGCCATCGGGATTGCTCATCACAGGTATGCCGGTTGACAATTCAGCTAGTGGTTCAATTCTTATTGGTGGAAAACGTCGCAGTGCGAGAGCTAATAATACTCTGTCTGTGGATGGGCTACCTATTGCAGATGAGATGGTGTTGGAGAGAGCTATGAAGCGTACAACGGCTAGGAACCTAGATGGTGTCCCAGCATCACAGCTTTCGGTGACTCCAACGCACTCCAGCCCTGGTATGATATCTAAAGATATGTGTATTGCGAATCTAAATTCTATTGGGGTGTCGCTAGGCAGGAATTCAGATGCAATTAATATATCATATAGCACTCTTAAGAGAATAGAGATTGACAAAACAGTGGTTAAACCTAAACCTCATTCCATAGGAAACACTAATACAGTGGTTAATCCTTTCGACTATAGTGATGGAGAAGATCTTGAGCCTAATAATGATCTTCTATCGCACCTAGTGAAAGATCTAACGGAGGTGGATTTGGACGACTTGGACCTGGACATAAGAATATGTGATCTCCAGGCATCTAGTCGAAAGACTAAATCCTCATCCAAGAAAAATAAGGGGCGACATAAGCAGCACAAACAACACAACATAGTTTCCCCATGAAAGGTTTTTACTGGAATAGCAGAGGTCTCTCAGACTTGGCTAAATACCGGTATATTTCTGAGGCAATCAGGGAGAATAGTTTAGATTTTGTTGCAATAATGGAAACCGGCAGACAAGATATGTCTAGAGCCAACCTTAATCGGTTATCTGGCAATGCTGATTTCGTTTGGCATTGCTTACCACCTAGAGGTAGATCCGGTGGCATACTCCTAGGTATCAATTCAACTGCCCTTGACCTTTCTATTATCGCTGAAGGGGAATTTTTTGTTAAATTCCATCTGCGAAATAGACAAGACGACTTCAAATGGATTTTACTGGCGGTATACGGCCCGACTCAAGACGACTTTAAGTCTGCCTTCTAGCGGAACTAGTACGGACTTGCCAACAGAATCCATTGCCTGTTCTAATTGGGGGGGATTTTAACATAATGCGGCACAGCCGAGAAAAGAACAAAAATAATTTTAATCCGAGATGGCCTTTTCTGTTCAATGCTGTCATTGACAGTTTCGATCTTCGGGAGATTGAGTTGTCAGGAAGGCAATTCACCTGGGCAAATTCTCTCCCGGATCCAACTTATGAAAAACTGGACAGGGTCTTGATGAGCACGGAGTGGGAACTAAAATATCCACTAGTTACGGTACGAGCTCTCGATCGAGGGATTTCGGATCACACACCTCTACTCCTAGAGACAGGGGATGCAGCCTTCTCTGGTCAGCCCAAGCAGTTTAAGATGGAGCTTAGCTGGTTGGCACACGAGGATTTTAAAGAGAAAGTAGTAGAGATATGGAATCTCCCGGTCAATGGCCAAAACACAGTCCAACGATGGAACAAAAAAATGGGGGCGCTGCGGAAACACCATCGGGGGTGGGCACGCCACCACCATGGGGTGTACAAGGCGCAAAAGCAAAATCTCCAAAATATAGTGAATTCACTAGACACTCAAGCTGAACACAGAATTCTATCAGACCGGGAGAGGGAGCAGCTCGAAAAAGCTCGTGATGATCTCATAAAACTCCTTAGAGATGAGGAACTGAGGTATTATCAACGAGCCAAAGTTAACAATATTCTCCTTGGTGATAGTAACACTAAGTATTTCCAGATGATAGCCAATGGCAAGCATCGGAAAAAAAGAATTTTCTCTCTAGAACATGAAGGAGACAAAATAGAGGGACAACAACATCTTAAAGAGTATATCACTCAGTTCTACAAAGGATTGTTCGGCCCCGCGGATGACAGCCACTTTAGTATGCAAGAGAGAACTGATGATATTTCATAAGTCAGTCACGTTGAAAACGAATTTCTCATGGCTCCTTTCACTGAAAAGGAGATTCGAGATGCAATTTTTAGTATGAAACATAACAAAGCACCGGGACCAGATGGTTTTCCTGCTGAATTCTATCTATATTTCTGGGAAACAATTAAAGGAGATTTGCTGAATATGTTCCATGAGTTACACACTGGGTGTCTACCACTATTTAGCCTCAATTTTGGAGTAATAACACTGTTACCAAAGACCAGAGAGGCCAACAAAATTCAGCAATATAGACCCATCTGTTTACTCAATGTTAGGTTCAAAATATTCACAAAAGTGGCAACAATCAGAATTAATTCTGTGGCAGATCATATTATCAGCCCAACTCAGACAGCATTCATGCGAGGGCGGAACATCCTGGAAGGGGTCATAACACTGCACAAAACTGTTCATGAAATACATAGGAAAAACCTCAACGGGGTCATATTTAAAATAGACTTTGAAAAGGCATATGACAAAGTTAAATGGGACTTCATGATACAGACACTTCGGTTAAAGGGTTTCTCGTCCAAATGGATTGAGTGGATAAAATCCTTTATCTCAGGTGGAAGTGTCGCTATCAATGTTAATGATGAAATAGGGCCTTTCTTCCAGACCTAGGCATCCCGATTCATTATCGGAAACTGTCTAATAACGATTGGTTGAGGGTCCAGGAACGCTTTGAGAGTCGCCTCAGTAGTTGGAAAGGCAAAAACCTTTCATATGGAGGTCGCCTGACGCTAATCAATTCAGTTCTTAATAGTCTACCGATGTATATGATGTCCTTCTTCCAAATTCCAAAAGGGGTTCGTAAGAAGTTGGATTACTACCGGTCTAGATTCTTTTGGCAAAGTGATGACCATAAACGGAAATACAGACTTGCTCGATGGAACGTACTGTGCCTACCAAAGGAGCAAGGAGGATTAGGGATCCACAACTTAGAACTCAAAAACACAGCCTTGCTCAGCAAGTGGTTGTATCGTCTGCTGACATCAGATGGTACCTGGCAACAGATCTTACGCAATAAATATCTAGGGACCAAACCGTTGGTTCAGGTCCAGTGGAAAAGTGGGGATTCGCATTTTTGGGCCAGTCTGATGAAGATTAAAAACGAGTTCTTAAAATTTGGATCCTTCATTATAAGGGATGGGACCCAGATAAGATTATGGGAAGACAAATGGCTGGGGAATAGTCCTCTTCGCGATCAATATCCACAACTTTATAACATTGCTCAAAAAAAAACAGGATACGGTGGCGGATGTGCTCAGTACACCGATCCCTAATATATCCTGGCGTAGAGATCTGATTGGTCCTAAATTGCTAATGTGGAATAACCTTGTGGCACGATTAGGAAATGTAGAACTCTCAGATGAAAGGGATGATTTTAAATGGAGTCTGGATCCGAAAGGTGTTTTCTCGGTTAAAACGCATTATCTGGCTCTAATCCATCAAAACATCCCAAGAACAAATAAAAGGTTATGGAAATCAAAAATCCCCCTAAAAATCAAAATCTTTATGTGGTTTCTCAAGAGAGGAGTTATCCTTACTAAAGATAATCTGGCCAAACGTAATTGGAATGGCAGTAAACAATGTAGTTTTTGCTATGAAAATGAGTCAATACAACATCTGTTTTTCGATTGTAAGTTCACACGTACGGTATGGGCTTCGGTTTACGCGGCTTGGGGATTACCTAAACCAATTAGTGTGAATCATATGTTTAATGGTTGGCTCAACATAGTGCCTCAAAATTATAAACCTCTGGTGTTTGTGGGCGCGTCAGCCTTATGTTGGGCGGTCTGGCGATGCAGAAACGCAGCGGTTTTTGATAACAAAACTCCAAATTTTTTGCAGGTTATCTTCACAACGTCGCATTGGCTCCGTACGTGGGCTATTCTACAATCGCCATCATTGAAGGGCACTCTTGTAGCGGCGTCGCTCTTCTTGGTCCAAGTGGCCAAGGTTATTTTTGCCCGGGCGTTTGGATGGCAGTCTAGTCTTAGGATTGACAGCTAGTAGTGTCCAGGCTTTGTGTCAAACTTGCGTTGGGCTGTGTGCTGTAAAGGCAGAGGCCGGGAACTTGTTTTCAGGTGGATGTATCACCTCGATGTATCTAACTGAAAATCAATAAAGCATCCCTTTTCAAAAAAAAGCCATTGGACACTAGATTCTTAAATACTGTAAAAGAAAACGGGATAAAAAGAAGTCAGTTGATGAACAATTTCCTTTACTTAGGCCTTCTATGGGCCACTAGATACCGCAGACTCCTTACTCTGTCTCTTATACACATCTAGATGTGTATAAGAGACAGGTCCAGCACAGGCTGTGACGACCCAGAGTGCGGTGGCCGAGGGGTGGGTGCTGTCCGGGGCGAAGGCCGGCAGGGACCCTCGGGCGCCTCCGCTGCCGGCGTGGGCGCGAGGGCGGCGAGGTCATGTCGCTGGCGGAGAGCTGCAGGTAGGTGCCTCGCGCGAGGTGGGGAGGCCGCGCACGGCGGCCGGGAGGCGCGCGAGGCCCAGTGGGGAGGCGCGCGGTGGCCGGTCAGACGAGGCATGGGTAGGCGGCAAGCGGTGGGATGGAGAAGGGGATAAGTCTGACGGTGGGGTCCACTTAAATAGAGAGTAGTTTAGAGAGCCTGTTGGTTTCCATAAAAAATGATGCTTTTTTATATTATATAAAGGAGAAAAAGCTCTATATTTAGAGAACATTTTGGAGAAGCTGTTGGAGTTGCTCTTAGGTTTGGCAATACGTGGCAGAGAACCAAAAATATCCCCTACATTATACAAGGGACCATGGCTTCATAACGTGTGCTTCCTTAGGTAAGGCCGTCTCTAACAGCAAAAGCAAATCGCTAGGTGTTGTGGAGCCTCATACGATGAAAAAAGGAAAATCTATAGTCCTTTGATCTCCACGGCATGAAAGATAGACAGTAAGCTCGTGGGTCCTAGGAAGTTTACTTTTTACGCATTTTTCTTCCATATCATGTAAAAGCTGTCGATTTTCGACCGACTAAGGAACCCTAAGGGCAAGTGTAATGGTATTATCTAATATGTGGTCTTATGCATTGCCATGTATTTTTAACACGATTTAACAGATGATCCGTACAATGTGGTGTCTTTTTTATTGTCTCATAGTTTTACAATATCGCTTAATTTATTTTGTGCGGTGGATGGCAACAATAAATCGACAATGATTGAGAGTGGTCTCGTACTCCTAAAATTTAGCCCACGGGGCGGTTGTTTTCCAAAACAATTATCTAACCATATCATTATTAAAAATATTTTAAAGTGACCTTTAAATCTGCATATAAATTACCTAAATCTTTCATTTATAAAAAACCCAAATTACAATAATGTATTATTCTAAATCACCTTTTATATCATTGTTAATATGAAAATATTAGCTTAAGATGCATATTAAATGTCACTACGTAGATCATTTATACACATATATGCAAAAGGCAATGGAGCATATGGCTCAAATTAAAGACTAAATTACATATATACTGAGGTTATTCAAGGTAGAAAAACCTATAAATTTGGATCAAAAAGTGTAGAGTATTGGATGACTGAAACATTGGAAAAGAATAAGTATCTATCTTATGAGTATTGTGTTATAGTATTTTGCAAATGAGAGATAGAGAATCGTAAGCAATTTTCATTGTAGCTATGAGTTCTATATTTATTTCATGATTTCATAATATTTATATCTATTAAAATTACTATCCCATGCAACATGTTGATAGGCTAGTAATACATAATAAATCAAGGTAATATTTCATTCATCTACTTGTATTCCAACCGCAATGTTTCTGGCTTTGCAATGCAAGCTGCCGTGGACAGGGCCAGCGTGTGGTGGCCTTAGGTCAAATCCTTTTCTCTACTGACGTGGAGCAAATAAAATTTTACAAAAGGAATAAGTGCACTTTGGATAAAAAGAGAGAGAAAAACTCACACATTAAGGCAATGATAAGACAATTCCCCAACTAGAGGATATTGTTATATAAAAAAACCCTAGAGGATGCAAGGGCAGACACCAACGAATGAATAGACGTGTATATCCAGTTTATTTTATTTATAAAATTTCCTACTTTTAGAATGGATCTAGATTAGTTGAGGTATCCCAGTGACCTAGAGGGAAACACAATTTGCATCCCAGTCCCAGCACACCAAGAATTTGTCTTGTGTATTTTTTTGACAGAAATCTGTCGTGTATTGGACATGGTGTTTCCGTAGAGAGGTGAGATATGATGTACATCTCATGAACTCTCTTAAGTCCTAACAGACCTTGCATTCCTATCTCCCTCGAAACAAATAAATTTCTAGAGCTCATGGTTAAATTTCAGAAAGAAAACATAAATTCCGCAGAAATCAAGTATAGTCTATAATAAGAATGCCTTCCTTTCTTCATAATTCTCATGTCATAGGGGAGCGTGTGAAAAGCTAAATAGCCTCACGTTGCACCTTCACTATTGAGTCATCGCCGATGATAAAACTTGGGTGCTGATACCACTCTATCGAACGCAAAATACCGATTTACCCTTCAATTTAGTTTTGGAGTCGGTTCCTGCTTGCCCACAAATTCTAGGTACTGACCCACAACTTAGATTCTTTAAACTTTTATAAGCACCGGATCGGATGTTTTCTAACAAATGGCTGTCATTATTTCCAAGCACCGAGGGCCGCTGTATGGTCGTGTCTCTTCTCATTTTAATGCAAAATATGCTAAGATATGTTTAGTGTCTTGACATGAAGTTCGATCAGTATGTAGGGAGGCGAGATGATACATCTCGTGAACACATAATAGAGCTTGCATTCCTATCCTATCTCCCTCGAAACAACTAATTTCTAGAGGTTGCAATAACATTTCAGAAAGAAAAAACTCAAATTATGTGGAAACCAAGTATACTCTGCAATCCCATAAAAAAAGTATACTCTGTAAGAGTGTCTCTTTTGCTTAAAAATTGAGACAATTTTTTTTTCATGTCAAGAAAAGAAAAGGCCCTACCAACCGTTGTAACAAATAGGAGATCGAGAAAAGCTAAATAGCGACCTAATGCACCCTCATTGAGTCATTGCCGATGCTAAAACTTGTGCTGATACTACATACTCTAGCTACCGCCTATCCTTAACGTACAACATCTATAGCATGTGTGCACCATTCCAACACACACAAAAAAGCAAAAGACGAGGGATCTCACATCATCCGAGAGACAGAGACAGAGACCCGGGACATACATGAGTTGATGAGATCCCATCATTGTAGGACAAAAGCAAAAGAGCTCCCACCTTGATGATTGAAAGGAGCCGTGCATGGTTCTTTTGACACCATTATAGGCTTCACCCCATCCTACATCATAATACATGCTATACGTACTACATTTGGAGTTTCTAGCCAAAGCATCACAGTGAATGAAATACACGATAGATGAGAGTCGATTGGTAATGGCTAATGGCCCTCCTCTGTCTTTGGCTTTGCGAGGTGAGGTCAATCTGTGCCCCCGGGAGACAGGGCTTGGTGGGTGGAATGGGTGAATCATGAAGGTTTCAGGGCCAGGCCAAAGCCGGGGTCCAGGGCGCCGGCAGTAGACCAGTACTACAGTCCCGGCATATATGCCGTTATATCTATCGATCAAAGTCAGCTCACATCAACCATGATATTCTGGATGGATTCGCTACCTTGAGACATGCATGCGTAGGAGGGGGCCGGCTTGAGCTTGCATGCATGCAAAAAGCGCCTTGCCTTGCATCACGGTCCACCCTTGGATTGGATTGGACGGACGTAGTGAGCTCCTTTGTTCTTGCTAGCCTGGTCCACTACAACTCCAGAATGCCAACTAGTTTTACTTTCCTTGCTCAAAATAGAGTAAAATTCATTGGCGGTGGCATCTATGTCTCAAACTCAGGATTTTAGATATTTTTTTTGTCGTAAAGGATTTTAGATATTTGGGTCATTAAACTTACATGTTGGTGTCATATAGGTCCCAAACTCATGATTTTTGATATTTGGGTCTTTTAACATACTTGCACAGCATTGTTACACCTAGGCCCGAAACACATAATCTTTTATTTTTGGATCCCTAAACTTGTATGATGTTGTCATCTAGATGTCAAACTTAACATTCTTTGAATTATGGCACAATAACTACTATCTAGCACAAGCAAATATCAAAGGGAGCATCGTCCAAGTAGTCAAGGGATTACTCCATGATAACCCAACGGCCGAGAAAGGTGAACATTGGTGGCAAAAATTCAACCGCGGCGGCTTGGAGATATAGGAGAAGTTGGCAATTAAATCAACAACAAGGGTTAGGGATTGACGACACGAACAAGGGTCGGCTACACGCTTCTTTTTTATCAGCAGGATAAATTACTATACCCAAATATTAGAAATCTTAAGTTTGGGAACTAGATGATACCATCATGTAAGTTTAGGGACCCAAATATAAAAAATCATGAGTTCAGGACACGGACGGTATAAGTTTAGACACTCAAATATTAAAAATCTCGAGTTTGAGACATAGATGATACCACCATACAAGTTATACAAGTTTAGGGACCACCAATGAATTTTACTCCTCAAGATACTTTCAAAATATGTAATTGCTAAACCATCATATTTTCACAGAAATTATTGTTGGTCATCTTTAGACTGAGTTGATACATTCTAAACGACATTTATTTTTGACCAGAGTGAATACTTCATTTTTAAAAATATGTCATAGACACTTTTAATTATGTGAAGTGATAATGTGATATTTGGAACTGTAGCCTCTACCCTCTAGCATTTTATCTGGCCACATGCTTGTCTTACACCTCCCCGCTTGTCACCGCCGGGCAATCTCACACACAACGACACGTTTAGGATGTACTTTCTTTTCTCCCTCTTTATGAAAGTTTAGGATGCATATTCTCTCTCTCTCTCTCTCTCTCTCTCTCTCTCTGAAAACATGCTTAGACACAGTCACAAAGAAGAGGTACTCTCACAGAAAACTAGCATTATCGTTGCTCCGTCCTGTCCATGCTCAATAGTGCGCCGCTTCACCATAGAATTATCCTAGTCCCACCCACGTCGTCTCCATTGGGTGAGCCCTCCTCCCTAAACTTGAAGAAACTCATCAACATAACATTATTGACTACATAACAAACTCTAGATTACTGAAATCTAGAAAGCTCATTCTTCTACTAGTTTTTTGGTGCAGGAGTCGCTTCCTTCCATTTGCGTTTGTGGCTCGATCTCTCCCCTGCATGAATCGATTAGCTGCTGCAGATCCATCTCTCCTCAGCTAAAATAAAAAGAATGATTATAAGCACAAAAAATATGGCTTCGTTGATGCTCAATTCAACCGGCGGTGATGCAGCTGCAGAGGCAAAGTTGGCGCGGGTCGACAGCCCAATCCGCCTGAAAAGGAGGGGAAGCCAAAGCGATTGTGTGGTGGGAGTGGAACACTGAACACAGGTGGGTGACGAAGCCAGACACGCGCCTTTGATGGTGAGATATGCTGCTGCATCTTTTACTCATGTTTGCCGTCTGCGTACTTTGTGTGCCGTTGCAGCCTAGCAGGATAATGAGCTCACTCTGACACTGCACATTCTCGTAGATCACAAGAGAAAAAGATCGCTAATGATATACTGTACATACTGGTACAGCTACTAGCAGTAGCATATCTGCTTCGTTCAGATGCGGGCGTGTATGCACATATATATGTGCTCACTTCGTATTTGTATATATATGATAAATACTATTTCTTAAGAGCATAAACAGAATTGGTACTTGCTAGTAGTATGTACTAGTGCACACTGTGCAGTGTCAACATCATTATGTTCTTTGCCAGTCCTGGTTTGTTCTCTCTGCTGCCTGTTTCTTCTTTGCTGCCTGATTTGATGTTTGTCAATTTTTTTTCATCGAACCCAAGTCCTCTTGCCATGATGTTCTGGCCTTTGGAACGAATCTGAACCGATCAAAATTGTCGGCTAGAGGTTATTGGTGCCAAGATTCGTCCTCTGTTTGAGCACAAGCATCACAGTCACAACTAGTTCCTTCGTCCTGGATATGCAATCAAAGAACCTCGACAGCTGCCTCTATGAAAGATAGCATTGCATATATAATCCAACTGTCGTTCAAAAAAATAGAATGTTCATGCCAATAATGCAGTTAACTAGCCCTAAGATAATACGGAGTACGGTACAGCATCTATATGGTTATTCATAGGCAGACATTTCCACGGGGACAAGGAAGCCAGACAAACTCACCCTGCTGCTAGCAATAATGTTGTGTTGGTTAGGCTGGCTGCACTGGGCGCCGCTACGGGCCTCCTCTAAGCCACGTACGCACGTTTAGAGGAAAAATAGCCCGCAGCGGAGCTCCTGGACTCCTCTACGTCGCTGCGGGGCCCGCGCGGCCCAACAACCGCGCTGCCTCCTCGCGCGAAGGCCGCCGTCCGCCGCCGTGAGCCGTGCCCGCCGTCCGCCGCGAGCCGACGACGAGCAGCAGCAGCAGGAGGCGAAGCTAGCCGCGTCGCGTCCTTGGCCTCTCTCCCGACGCCGACCCGTCCCCGGCCGCGCCGCTGCCGCTGCCACCGCTGCTCCACAAGCGCCGCCGCGAACAGCTGCGCCGCATCCGCCACGCTCCACCGCCGTCGCCCGCCAACACAGCAGCCGCCGCGGCCGAGAGAAGAAGAGCGCCTCGCCGCCACGGCCTCATCCTCCCCTCGCCTCGCTTCGTGCCGCCCGCCCCAGCACGCTGCCTTTCCGTCGCGAGGAGCCATCGCTTCCCTCCATCCACCGGATTCCAACGTCGAGATCCACGCGGCGGGGAGGAGGCCGCCGGACTAGGCCCCCTCACAACGGCGGCGGGCGCTCGCGTGGAGCAGCGGCGAGGTCGGACGCGCTAATGGGGCCGCCGCCTTGCGGTCGTCGGGCCGCCGCCGGTGGGAGAAGGTAGGGGGAAGCGAGATCCGCGCCGGGAAGCCCGGCGAGGGCGAGGTGGGAGAGGAGGCAATCGAGGGGGGCCGCGCGGCGGAGGCCGCCTCGAGCTCGCGGTCACCGCCGACGGCCGAGCAGCCGGCCACGAGCTCTACACCTTGGAATCGGCGACGCGGGTGGAGAGGGGATGGGGAGGAGACGGCGGCACGTGGGGGAGAAGGGGTGGGGAGAGAGTGGGAAGAGAGAGGGGTTGAGGTAAAGAAAAATAATAAAGTAACGTGGTAGTTGGTATAGAGGAAGATGATAGAGGAGACACGAGTGCCGGAGAATTTGAGATAGAGGAAGGAATCTTGATGACTAGGACAGAATATTATGTTTAGAGGAGGTAAACGGAGGAACATCAGTGCGGATAGCCTTAGGACATGTGACAGAGGGGGCAAATGATTGAAAATGCCCATCTCAAAGCAAGTGCGTGCATCATCCCTCTTGCCTGCATATGCATCCAAACAAAACCAAACCTTGCATGCCCTTGTCCCAATGTCCCACATCCATGAAAATACCAGCAAAGAGAGGGTCTTTTTTCTTCCAACAACAACAAAAAAAAAACCCGGCAAAGACGCACACATGGTGAGTGGTGACACACAACTACACAAGCTACACAGGCACCATTTCTACTGTTTCAGTTGGAAACCGAGCACTACTATATTGTCCTACACCTATCGCAACAATATTGTATTGTATATATTGTGGTATGGCCCGAGATTTCTTTCCCCAAACTTCTAAAAATTCTCTCTCCAAATTTCACTATTCACCTATCACATCAAATCACATCAAATCTCTCTCCTCATGCATGGAGCACTAAACATGGGTAAATAAAAAAATTAATTACATGGTTTTGATGTACACGATGAGACGAATCTTTTGAGCCTAGTTAGGTCATGGTAGGACAATGTTTACCCCAAACAAATGAAAAATGCTACAGTACGCTACAGTGTCCGACGTGATATTTTCACCAAACTTTTCATTTTCGTTTTTAGAACTAAACACAGCCAATGTTTTGCTAGTTGCTGCTAGTGTCCAAAATTGCAGCTCTCTCTCTAGTGCCGCAGGCTGAGACGACACAGCAGCAGTCAGGCCGCTAGTTGTTATTGCAGAGCACAATAGTGTGTGGCTATATCTCCTTGGCAGCTTTAGAATCCAAAACAGTCTAAACAACGCCTTTAAAGTGGGCCAGATGTGAGGTAAAGCTAAAGTCCAAAAGCCCATGCATGCACCAAAAGCTATCAAAGCCCAAAGCTGAGGACAGGGCAGGGAAAATGTGGTTGTTAACAGTTTGGAGAAAGTGCTTAATCTCTCTCTCTCTCTCTCTCTCTCTCCCCCTCTCCCTCTCTCTCCTCTTTCTCTAGGGCTGGCCGGGGCAACAGTACCATGCATCGGTCCCCGTGCATGGATGCATGAGTGCTCATCAGCCATCACCATCCATTGTCTCTCTCTACACTTTGCCAATGTATGATGGCTGATGAAGTTTCACACTACTCCAGCCCACTAGTCAATGGATGATACGGAGTAGCTGATAGGGTACTGGAGAACGTGGCAGCTCTAGAAGTTCAGTGATTTACTACTGTATATTTCTCAGTATTGCTCTAGAACGTGGCCTTTTCCTTTTGAGATGCTGCTGCTTATAGAGGTGTAGTACACTCAACAGTCGTACACCGTGTGATTATAGAGGCGTGGCTATATGCAGACGCTGCTGCTTGCTGAACAATCAACAGTGGTCGCCGTAAATTTGCTGCTCTATCAACAGGATCAGTTAAAGCATTCAGATCTGAACTGTACGTTAAAGTCGATCCTGGACTGTATTTGCACGAAATCTGCCAGTAGGAAGTAGGGTTGGTTACCTCGGGGTCTTAGCGTTAAGCTTTGCGCCGACACCCATCTTTTGCCTCGCAAAGATGGTTTCTGCGCTGTGGCTTTTCCTTTTGCTGAATGAACTGAATCACTAGTAGAGCATGACCTCTGATCCTCCCCTCTTCTTTGTGCTGATTGATTGATTGATTTGCATCGACTTGCGCTGGTAATGAAATCAGTGAGATGAGACAACATGACGTTACTGTAGTACTAGTGTCTACTAAGCTAGTGTTATCCACGAAAAAAAGAGAGAAAAAACTATGAAGCTGTTACCGTTAGTTCTTGAGGATCCTGAGGTAGTATATTGCTTATTGGTTGTGGCCAGTCAAATTCATGCATGTGTCAGCTACGAGTACATACGGTCAGTACGTACGTGTACAGAAACAGCGCTGCAACAGTCCATACATGCGTGCACCCAGAGAAGCTGATAATGCCAGTACTGTGCATCATCAGGTGCCATATATTTTTACCTGGCCTACAAGAATGCACAGCAGTAGCAGTGGACCAATAATGTTTGCAACAATTCAAATGGGGACTGGGTGTCTGTCTTTGCTGCACGTTGTGTGTTTTGTTTCACAGGCAAATGCCAAGGTTTGGACTTTGGATGGATGCAAACAAAGGCCCTGTTTAGATCCCAAAATTCAACTCCCAAATTCACTATGCAAAAAGAAGATTCTCCATCACATTAAAATGTCATAATATGCATGGAGTACTAAATATAGATAAAATTAAAAACTAATTGCACAGTTTTGTTGTACTCCGCGAGACGAACATTTTGAGCCTAATTAATCAATTTTTAGACAATTTTTCACACAAACAAACGAAATGCTACAGTGGCGCACGATTCCCAAAAGTCCCAAATTAGGTGTGCCAATTTGGCATCTAAACACGGCCAAAGGGCGATAGCACCTGCATGTAAATGGCTGCTCGGCATTTCAGTCATATGTCCCTTTGTCACATGCATGCCCAAACAAACCTGAACATGGTTTATTAGTTTAGTAGGGATCCGTAAGTTTTGCCCGGTTTCCATTGGACTCTACCTTTACGAGGCTTTCACTACTTGGAAATTTTGTTGCATGGTGTTGGTCCTGCTTGGCTGCTTCTCTGCTTCCCTTCTTCTTGCAAGTCTCTACAAAGACTGCAGAATCATATGCAACGGCACCAGCACACATACTAGGAGAGACGAAATTGTCAACAAGGGTTCTTCAATGCTCCCGGTACCTCCAGGACCAAATTACTGTGAATCTGTGATCGATGCAGGTGCTAAAACAGAAAAGGAATCTTGAGACCCTTGCCGACAAATTCGAGGGGCTCACATTCAGTGCAAGCATCATGGTGAGAGCTTGGGTAGGGAAACCACGGAAGGCATCGGATCAGGAAGAGAGAATATACGGAGCACGGATGCACCAGTAGCAGTTCTTCATTGCATTCTATGTTTTTTCTTCTCCTTTCTCCTTTTTTTTTTGAGCACCTCTTCCTTTCTCCTTGCGTCTCAAGTCTCAACCCATCCAGAAAATTTGGGCCCATGGCTTGCGTCTCAAGTCTCAACCCATCCAGAAAATTTGGGCCCCTTGTTGCCTTTGCTCTTGTACCAAGGCCTGAGCAAAATAAATAGAGCCCACGGACCTTTGGGCCTCCAATATGCTTGAAGCATTGAAGCAACAAGCAAAGAAGAAAATCATGTGTATTAGCAATATATATACTTCAGCTGTTCTAAATTATTGTCCACTTTATATATGTTGAGCCAAATTTATTTAACTTTGATCAAATTATAAAAAATATAATAATATCTGCAACATTAAATAAATACAATATTAAGACATGTCATGGGATTCAATGACTTCAAACAAAACTTTCGCTTGTTGATTATTTCAATAAGTAATGGTTAACAGTGCGAGAAAAAAGTAAACTGTCAATAATAATCTGGGACAGAGTGAGCATATATTAAAAAATTCAAGTTGTTAAGACCCAAATTAGAGGACCAGAATAAGAAAAAAAAAAGAAAACTCTCTACATGAAAGTTAGCCTTCTTTTTGATGAAAACCATTCAAACCATCTACAACAAATCCTTCTTCTCCGTCACCTTAATTATATATACAAACTAGAAATGATGGATGGACATCAAGACATGGACGATGTGGATTCAGAACAGAGGACCAACGGCGTGTCGGTAGCACGAAGCCATGTATCAGAACAAAAACTGACGGCGACAGAGTTGTTCTTGGTAATTTATTGAACTTGCCAAGAACACAAATTAAAGATGCGCGGTGAGTTAAAATTAACGGACTAACGCGTATTCCAATTGCACCAAGGTAGCGACACGTGACCTGATGATCTGCGAAGCCGTGTTCTCAAGAACAGGAAAGAGCAGCAGCTACCATGTGAGCAAATGATTGGGCAGCTGCATTTCTCGTTTTCTTCCACCATGGGGATTCGAATATATTGTGCAACATGCACGTCCTGGGAATGTGAAGAGTGCAACGAGGAAAAAAAAACTCACATAGTCACGTGGTCAAGGAGTTTTTTAGCCGAACATATGGATGACAGTCTAGTTTTTAGATTGATAGTCCACTAGCGTGTCCTTATTTTCGTCCTTATTTTCCTATTTTGTTTGAGGCTGTGTGCCATCCAGTCAGAAGAGGCCGGAAAGGTTCCAAATATAATGTAACATTTTTGAAATCAATAAAGCTTCCCTTTTCGAGAAAGAAAATGTTTCGCAATTGAGCCGAAGCCACAGATCAAATGACTACTACTTACTATGTTTTCATTTACGCCCGTGTCCCATAAGAAGGTTACAGTTACGTCATGTTTATTACAACGTATTAACTAGTCATATTACCGTAAAAAAATGTTATTATTATTTTATAAGTATAGATTGTAGATAAGAACCCTTAAAAAGTAGGCGAAACGTCTGAACCATACGTTCCCCACGTACACAGAACAAAATAATTTATAGGAACCGAATTCTACAAAATGTAGTTAAAATTACCTCCTTCCAAAGGGGGTCTTGGAAACTGAAAGCTTCACATGCTATTTTAGCAACCTACTAGAGAACTCAGCTGCTCACAGATAAATGAAAAGCTGAAGAACATGGCACCATTTCTGAAAAATTGATTGGTGTATGACAAAATCAAATTGCTTCTTATTACTTATTATGCTTTCAATTAAACCCATGTTCAACACTCCAAAAAAACTGCACTCTCATTGCAAGGTGTCACATTAGTATATCAGTAGCGATTTGCTACTTTCTACATAGCTAGTAAAGCCACGGCCCAGATGTTATCGTCTGTATGAAGAGCACCAACTAAATACATGCCCTTATCTGCCTTCTCCATGATCTCCACTTCTCCAGAATCTCCATTACTGAACTAGAATAATTACCAAATGCAGAAACTGCTTTCATTATTAGGTATATATGGCTCAGTATTTGTAAACCACCTATATATCCATATCTCTCAAACAGTCAAGATTCCAATCTTGATTAGTGCAAATGTGCAATCTAGCGGTTTAAAAGCACACTTCATATGCACTGTGCCTTGTGGAGCTTGCATTGCAGATTAGGAACTGCCCTCAAGAAGTTTATATTTCAGAATATAGGCAATCACCGTACCAGTACCTGATTGATGGCTTGGTTAGCTCCAGCATCATGCAACTCAGGAGGATGATCAGCTGTGACTCTGTGAGTAATATAGATACTATACATATTCCTCGTCAGTTAGTCCTTATGCCCTGTGGCGCAAGGACTGGTTCATAAGTCTACTGTTCAGAGATCCATATTTCTTAGGTGTTTGCCTGATCAGCCTACTGAAATAAGGAGATGGCTGGTCATTGTCCAGATGGACAGCTTCAATCTTGTCAATCAATGACGACGACGACCAAGAGACAGAAGTTGCAATAGATTCAGGCTGTACCACTCCACTCTTCTTCATTGATTCGCTAGGTGAACTATTGCCTGCATAGGTCCGCTTGTTGTTGAACAGGGAGCTGATCCTGGAGTACCTTTGCCTCAGAGGTGTCGGAGTCTCTCCATGGCTCCAGCTCTTAACAGAGTCCACTGACGAGGCATCATCATCCAGATCCTTTTGGCCTCCGCCAGGTTTCTTCCCCTTGCGGCGAGGCCATTTGAGTAGGACTTTGATATGTTTCGCTGCATCTTGGAAAGAATTCAGCTTCTTCAGTTTGGGTCCTGGGATTTCAGCATCAACCCTATCAACACTAGAGGAAAATGATGCTGTCCTTTCACTGATGCCTGACACATCAATTCCAGCGTGGAGGAAAATCTCAGCATCCGATATCTTGAAAGATGTCCCTGGGCTTCCTACAATGCAGTGCATCTTCAGCTGAGATGCGATAGCTGACCTGGTCTCATGGTCCCTTGAGTTTGTGATGCCACCTGCCAAAATCAGTTGTTTGATCAGTATTTCTGATGATGCCGTTCGCGGCTGTTTCCTCAGCAAATCCAGAGGAGTCATGCCATCATTGTCACGGATGTTGAGGTCAATAGAAGGCGCATTCATCAAGAGTTGAACTAGGTTCGGATGCAGATTGGTAACCACAGCTAAGTGAAGAACTGTCTTTCCATCATCATTTTGCACATTTATAATGCTACTGACATCCATAAACGCTCCACCAACTAATTTCCTTATAAGCTCCATCTGACGATCAAGCCTTCGGAATCCAGGAGTACCAAAGCAAGTCAATGCCATGTGAAGGAATGTGTCACCAGCTTCATTTGTTGCTGATATAAGAGATGACGATGCAGCAACCAGAGCCTCGACCACTGGCAGATGGCCTCTGAAGGCTGCTATATGCAATGCTGTATTCCCTTGGTCATCTACGGAATTGACTATATCAAAAGATGCAATGAGATCCTTGACAACCTGCAGTATTTTGTCATAAATTCAGGTTAGTACTTTGTAAACCCTTTGATAAAAATTAATCTAGGATCCATTCCAAGGTATAACTATGGATAAAAAAGGAAGGGAATAGCATGAACCCTAAGAATCAACTCGAATGACCATCTTTCAATTAATGAACCTAACCATTTAAAACGTTCCATACCAGCAACAGAAAGTACTAAATGGGCACGTCTTGCAAGAATTTTTTTCACCAAATCACCAATGAGTAAAATTTAAAGTTGCTGAAAACAAAACTTTAACTAGTGTTGTCATGGAACTTGCATGACAAGCAATCTTTATAAAATCGCATTCCAATGTCAAAAAAATAATGTCAATGCCAACAAGTACAATCATTAGTTTAATCAAGAGATACCACAAGTTCAATGAAAATATTTGTATGATCAACTAACATCCTCAGTAGCATGTGCCCCGGATCAGGTTAATGGGGGAATAAAGTCAAACACAACGAAGATTAAATAATCCTTAGATTACAGATCAGAGAAACAGTATTAACTCTAAATCAATTGGAGACACCGACCAACATGCTTCTTCCTCTCTCGAATTAAACTATTGAATATACATAGCAACAACAAGGAACAACCTGGCTAAGTAAGGTGCTTGCAAGATCAATTAACAAGGAGATTTCAAGTGAACCACAACAGTTATACTGTAATTACTAGGTAACGAAATTAGCCTCTTAGATGTGACAAATGCAAGCTATATATCGATCCGAGCTGTACAATTTTAAAGCATCCGGTGACAAAAATGTTGAGCAGATTCCTTGTTCTCTGAAATTGAAGTACAATGGGACATAACAACATGCATGAATCCTGAAGAAATGAAGTTGAGCATCGAAATTGCAAAAAGCATACCTCAACTTGGCCCCTTGCAGCGGCGGCGTGCAGGATGGTGGATCCCTGCGCGTCCCGGTACGCCGCGGCGTCGGAGCACCCGCGCAGGAGATCCCTGAGCACCTCCAGGTTGCCTCCCCTCGCGGCGGCGTGAACGGCGCGGCTCATCATCTCGCGCCTGAATTCCCCGCCGTCCCCTCGGTCATCCTCTCCGTCGGGAAACGGTGCCGCCGCCGGGGGCAGCGCGGCGTCGAGCAGGAGCCGGAACACCTCGGCGCAGCCACTCCTGGCCGCGGCGTACAGGATGTCGGTGACGCCGTACTCCCCCTCGCCGAAGACAAGCAGCGGCTGCGCCGCGAGCAGCTCGCGGGCGAAGGCGGCGTCCCCGGCCGCGGCGGCCGTGTAGAGGAGCCAGCCGCCGTAGCCGGCGCGGACGAGGCGGTTGGGTCCCCCGCCGCCGCCGCCGCAGTCGTGGAGGAGGCGGCGGGCGACGGCGGCGCGGTTGGCGGCGGCGCCGGCGAGGCGCGCGTCGTCGTCCCAGACGGACTCGAGGCGGCGGATGCGGCGGAGGGAGGTGAGCTTGACGAGGAGGTTGGCGTCGAGGCGGAGGAGCTCGCGGACGAGGTCGTAGTGGCCGCTGGCCGCCGCCCAGTCGATGGGCGTCGCGTACCACCACTGGTCGCCCGTGCTCTCCCACCGCAGCGGCACCGACGGCTCCCTCCTCGATTCCCCATCTGTGCTTGAATTTGTTGTTCGAGTTGGACGCTTCTGGTGTAATTATGATGGATTTGAGTGGGTTCAGCTTCATGGTTGCTTGGCTGGTTGATGCTGTCCTCCGTCAACGCATATGCTCACCATGTGTTCATTGATATGCCTTGCAACAATTTCCTCTCATGTTCTGACGTCTGAGCAGCGGCTCTGAATCTTGTAGCACTCTGAACTTGAATGAAATTGGATGGTTATGACCTTATTTGTTTCTGAACCTCAGCTCTGCATGCTAATTACAGTTTATGAGTGATTCTTGACTTAGCCAGGTTGTTCCTTGTGTTAGCTATGTATATTCAATAGTTTAATTCGAGAGAGGAAGAAGCATGTTGGTCGGTGTCTCCAATTGATTTAGAGTTAATACTGTTTCTCTGATCTGTAATCTAAGGATTATTTAATCTTCGTTGTGTTTGACTTTATTCCCCATTAACCTGATCCGGGGCACATGCTACCAAGGATGTTAGTTGATCATACAAATATTTTGATTGAACTTTTGGTATGTCTTGATTAAACTAATGATTGTACTTGTTGGCATTGACATTGGAATGCGATTTTATAAAGATTGCTTGTCATTCAAGTTCCATGACAAAACACCAGCTAAAGTTTTGTTTTCAGCAACTTTAAATTTTACTCATTGGTGATTTGGTGAAAGAAATTCTTGCAAGACATGCCCATTTAGTACTTTCTGTTGCACCTTTATCTGTTTATTCATTTTTTCTAAAAAAAGAAAAGGAAAAAACTGAGAGAAAATGGCAGGAATGTGAATAAAACAGATGTGATACCGAATCCTCCTTGCATCTACTGATCAAGATTTTGGCGGTGTTTAGTTCATGTGAAAAGAGAAAAAGTGAAGTGAAAATGTCACATCGGACGCTGTAGCACTTTTCGTTTGTTTGTGGTAAACATTGTCCTACCATGACCTAACTAGACTTAAAAGATTCGTCTCCTTAGCCAGGTTGTTCCTTGTGTTGCTATGTATATTCAATAGTTTAATTCGAGAGAGGAAGAAGCATGTTGGTCGCTGTCTCCAATTGATTTAGAGTTAATACTGTTTCTCTGATCTGTAATCTAAGGATTATTTAATCTTCGTTGTGTTTGACTTTATTCCCCCATTAACCTGATCCGGGGCACATGCTACCAAGGATGTTAGTTGATCATACAAATATTTTGATTGAACTTTTGGTATGTCTTGATTAAACTAATGATTGTACTTGTTGGCATTGACATTATTTTTTTGACATTGGAATGCGATTTTATAAAGATTGCTTGTC
>OAMR01000386.1:785909-797664 GCA_900205405.1 Echinochloa crus-galli | reverse complement strand
TGCATTGCAAAGTATTTAGGATCATGGCATCGTATATGGTCAACATTCAGGGTCAACTAAAGGCGAAGTAATCTAAAAAAATATACTTGTCTGAAACCAATCTCAACCATGGCATATGGGTGTAAGGAGAGAACAGCAAGGGCAACCATTAGTCTTTTTTCTTTACTGCCAACCACGCAGTTTTGAACTAAAGGTTCTTCACAGATGTTAGCTGATATGTAACCTATTCAGGTGATACAAATGCCTTCTTTTAGAAGCATGCTTAGCACATATTTCATTAACATAAG
The DNA here is from genome assembly GCA_900205405.1 of Echinochloa crus-galli. Classification (NCBI taxonomy): domain Eukaryota; kingdom Viridiplantae; phylum Streptophyta; class Magnoliopsida; order Poales; family Poaceae; genus Echinochloa; species Echinochloa crus-galli. The sequence continues at coordinate 797,377 of OAMR01000386.1, read as the reverse complement.
ACGGAATAGCTACGGTTTTTGCACACGCCCAACCGGAGAAGAGAGGGAAAAAACAAAGGAGAACGAAACAAGAGAGACGAAGAAACCAAAAAAAGAAACAAAGTAGAATAAAACAAGAGAGATGGAGAAGAAGTTTGCTTATTGCCTTATCAGCCACCAACCAGCAGTATTTTTCCCTCAGCAGAAATCAGCACCAGCCAAGCAGCGGTATTTTTTCTCTCAGCATAAATTAATACCAGCCACCGGCCAAGCGAACATGCCCTAAAAATAGTTACAAAAAAATACTGTAATACTAATTTGCTGCTGTTGACACGAAAACACGCCGACACACTTGAGATCGCACGAACGCGCAGCACGGCCGTCACCACGACCAACACCTGACCTCTCTCGGGCAAACCGGTCTGACCGGTTTCAGGAACCGGTCTGACCGCTTTCAGACAGGAGGTCACGAAGACCTATAAACTCAAGCTCAGGAGGGACCCCGTCGGTGCTCAAGCAATCTAGGGTCGGTAGGCCACCTAAAACGCCTTAGTACATCGCGGAGACGAGCAAAGGACATCAAATTGGGGTTGGAAAAGATTTAGGGTTTGGAGACAAAAAGGAAGGGACAAATAATGATTGATTCGATTGGAATAATTCTCAATCGGCCTTAGCCTTCATATATATAGGTCGGGGAAGTCGTACCCCTTCAAATTCGCTTACAATATGGGATAAAACTCGGAATCCTAAACCTACTCGAATTACAACTCTAAACCGGTCTGACCGGTTCGGCAAACCGGGCAGACCAGTTTCCCTCGGCTGCTGCCAATTTTGACTATCAACACATGCCCCCCTGTCTTTTTAGTGAGCTTGCAAACTAAAAAGCATGAATATAGATAATTACAACTCAGTAGCCAAAATTTATGCTAAGGGCGATATCAAAAATCCATCGACCATTTAATCTTCATGCATCTTGCCATACGCTTGGGTATTATTTCTTCAAATACCTTCCGTTGATAGCTTTAGGCAAACAATCTCCTTGCAATGTCTCCAGCATATAAGAATTCCCAAAGATGACTTTGACAATTCTATATGGTCCTTCCCAACTTGGTGACTATTTACCAAACTTGTTGCTCTTTGTTCCAATAGGTAAAATTGTCTTCCAAACAAGTTCCCCGATCTGAAAATATTTCCCTCGCACCTTTTTGTTGTAAATTTTAGCAATCTGAAGCTTATCTTTTTCAATGTCCTTTAAAGCCTTCAATCTCTTGTCAGTGACCTCATCAATATTATCCATCATCAAGTTATGATAATCAACAGCATCAAGGTTATTTTGTTTAGCTAATCTATAAGCGTCCAGATTCACCTCAATAGGTAAAATGGCCTCTTGACCATACACAAGCTCGAAATGAGTAACTTTAGTAGCACCATGTCTAGATATACGATGAGCCCATAATGCTTCGGATAATACTTCATGCCATCTCTTAGGATTTTCTTCTAACTTTTTCTTGATCAATCTAATCAAAATCTAATCAAAGTCTTATTACTTGACTCGGCTTGTCCATTAGCCTGAGCATAGTATGGAGATGAATTGAGCAACTTTATTCTATATGATTCGGCAAATTCACGTACTTCTTTAGACATAAACGAAGTACCTTGATCCTTAGTTAAAGTTTGAGTAATACCGAATCTATGAATAATATTTTGTGTAATAAATTCAGTTACCTCTCTATGTGTCATATTCTTCAAAGGAACTGCTTCGGTCCACTTAGTAAAATAATCTGTAGCAACCAACACGAAACGATGTCCCTTTGATGATGGAGGATTAATTTGTCCAATAAAATCCAACCCCCAACCTCGGAACGGCCATGGCTTGATAATAGGATACATCAATGCAGCAGGTACTAATTGCAAATCTCTAAATTTCTGACATTCTTCACACCCTTTATAATACTCGAAACAATCCGCCATCATAGTAGGCCAATAAAAACTGGCTCGTCTAAGCAACCACTTCATCTTGGGAACCTCTCCCATGGCAACTTTAGCCTGATCCAAGTCCAAACACTTCAAAAGTAAATCTTCGGCGGTTCGACGATAAAGCTTATCGTCAAGCAACATATATTTAAATGATAATCTCCGAACATTTCTTGTTGAACCACGACCAGGATCTTTCAAATAAGTAATAATAGGCACTCTCCAGTCCTGATCCTCAACCTTGGAATTATTAGCATCATCCAAGGCGTTTTTGCCACTGTCAGCAGACGAAGCGGTCAGACCGGTTTCCAAACCGGCCAGACCGATTCTAGCGGTAAGACCGGTTTGTGAAACTGGTTGGACCGGTTCATCCAGAACCTGAATCTCGGCTTTTGATTGCATCGGTTTTTGAAGATAGAAATATTTCTTTGCAACAACATAACCATATGCTTTCTGAGCCAGAGTATTAGCCTTGCCATTTTCTTCTCTTGAAATATGTTTGATTGTAAATTCATCAAAAGAAGCTATGATATCAAGGCATCTATCAAGATATGCATTCAACAAACCATTATAACATTGACATACCTTGGATACTTGCTGTACCACCAAGAGCGAATAACCAAAAGCTTCAACATGCTTTATTCCCATGTCTTGCAAAAACTCCAATCCAAATACAAGGGCTTCATATTCAACTTGATTATTGGTGCGTTTTTCTTCTAACCGGTTTGAAAACTAAAAAACGGCACCACTTGGAGAAACCAAAACAGCACAAATTCCTTGTCCATCGTTGCAAACCGATCTATCAAAGTATAATTTCCATGGTATGCAAGCAACATAGCCGACGTCGAATTTACAAGTATCATCAATCCGATGTTCAACAATAAAATCAACTACAATTTGGCTTCATTATCAACCTTATGAACATTAGAACGATAAGGCTTAGCATTTTCTTTAACATGTTTTAGCTTTAACTCTAGACTCATGACCTTCATTTGCAAGTGATTAATGGAGAGAAAATCAAAACCTTCTAATTTCTCTTTCAAATAAGATCGCAAGCCCGCAAAAGCTAAATCCGCTAAATCTTTTTCAGAAATTGACAAATTAAAACATCTATTTTTTATCCTTAAATCTTATGAAATAATCTATAACCGATTCCTCTCGGCTTTGTCTAATAGATGTTAAATCAGTCAATTTAGTTTCATTTTCTCCACTAAAGAAGTGATCATGAAATTTACGCTCCAATTGAGACCAACTTTGAATAGAATGAGGAGCAAGCGAAGAAAACCAAGAGAAAGCAGTTCCGGTCAACGTTAATGAAAATAAGCAAACACGCAATGGCTCATAAAAAAGCTGCTTCTCCTAATTGTAAAATATATTGACTAATATGTTCCCAAGTAGTACGATTATCTTCACCATTGAATTTAACAAACTCAGGAACTCGCCAACCATTAGGATATGTAACTAGATCAAATTCAAGAGGATATGGTTTTTGATATAAACGTGAACTACTCATACCAATCCCAAGCTTTGTTCTAACTGTATTAGCCAAATCTTCTTTGAACTTAGAAAAATCGGCCTGATAACTACTACTGGTTGTATTTTGCGTATAACGAGGCATATTATGCACCATGTTTTGAAAAACATTCGGAATCGGTCCACAAGAAACACCGGATCCCGAAGGCGCACTTCCTACAACCTTAGTACAAGGGGGTGTAAAAACAGGACCAGAAGCAACTGTATTAGATAAAACCATTGCGTTTGTTGCACCTCCACCCATGGAACCGGTCTGTCCAACTGAATTGGGCAAACCGGTCTGACTTGTTCTTGGACCGAACCAGGATGAGGTGGCTGCCCCAGATAGAAATTCGCCGGCATGCCCAAATTATGATCTATAATGTTTTCTGGTATGCCTAACGCGCTAGGATCTGTTTTAGATAAAGAATTAGGATCTTCTAAAGTATTGTTACCCCTTTTAAATGCTTCAATATTACTATCCATATTAACAATTAACTCACTAGTAACAGTTTGTGCAGCATGCAACTTTTCATCCATCATGCGAGTTATTTGTTAAATTAAATCAGAGGATTCACCGGTTACCTTAGGAAGTTCCTCAACTTGATCATTAGCCAACTTAAAAGCTAGCATGACGAACTCTTCAACTCTCTTGACGAAGCCTCCACGATCCTTCTTGAAGCCCTTCAAGAATTGCGCCTTGAAGTGCTCCTACCGCTTCCGCTCCTCGTTCATGAGCTCTTCCATCGTCGCGGTGATGATGTTATTCTTGTCGAGTTCACATGTGGAGCCCGACATCTTCGAGGTAGATTAGATCGGTTTCAAAACCAGATTAATCGTTTCCCACCGGAGTCGCCAAAAAGTATGTTGACACGAAAACACGCCGACACACTTGAGATCGCACGAACGCGCAGCACGGCCGTCACCAGGACCAACACCTGACCTCTCTCAGGCAAACCGGTCTGACCGGTTTCTGGAATCGGTCTGACCGCTTTCAGACAGGAGGTCGCGAAGACCTAGAAACTCAAGCTCGGGAGGGACCCCGTCGGAGCTCAAGCAATCTAGGCTCGGCAGGCCACCTAGAACGCCTTAGTACGTCGCGGAGACGAGCAAAGGACATCAAATTGGGGTTGGAAAAGATTTAGGGTTTGGAGACAAAAAGGAAGGGACAAATAATGATTGATTCGATTGGAATAATTCTCAGTCGGCCTTAGCCTTCATATATATAGGCCGGGGAAGTAGTACCCCTTCAAATTCGGTTACAATACGGGATAAAACTCGGAATCCTAAACCTACTCGAATTACAACTCTAAACCGGTCTGACCGGTTCAGCAAACCGGTCAGACCGGTTTCCCTCGGCTGCTACCAATTTTGACTATCAACAGCTCCCTTCATCAATGATGTGTGCATAATAAATTGTTAATATCTGAACATGCATCAACTGTTGTTCAGACCAGCACCATCACTAAACTGATCAGCAATAGAATGACAAACAATTCACTTTGAAGTGACTTGATACCCTTAGCGATTTAAAAAAATGGCAATAACAGTATGTAACTCGGACACCTAGCATGTTATATGCATATATAGGAAATTAATAATCTTTTTACACATTCAGAGTAGCTCAACAAAAGTGGATTGGCTCCGAGCAGCTCAAACTGACAACACAAGAGAACCAAATCTATATTTTAGTTGTATAAGGGCATTTCTATTCGGAAAAAAGGGCAATTCATTTCATAAATAAACACATCCATTCTGTGAACCAACTTGTAATTGCAACTGAAATGCTGCCCATAGACCCAGAAGAGATGAAACTAGTCACTAGAACTTCAAAATATTTCACCATTATTATTTGCAATTAGCTGCAACTGACAACGTCTGAAAATACCATATAAAGTTGTTGAAGCTGCTTGTAATTGCAATAACTGGTTGCGTTAAGCATTAGCGCTCATTGCTGCAGCTGCATGCCTGCATTCCTCTTGTACCATCTCAATAATGTGATGTCATAATCAGCTCGAAGCATGCACGCAGTCATTAGGGTGTTTATTTGTCACCATGTCAGCACGTGTCCTGGAAGGACGCGAGACAACTCCTCGCAGCTCACAGCCCAGGCACTGCTCTAATTCTCAAAGGCCCTGTTTAGTTCCCCATCCCATCACCAAACTTTCAAAAATTCTCTCTCCAAACTTCACTATTCACCTATCACATCAAATCTCTCTCCTCATGCATGGAGTACTAAACATGGATAAATAAAAAAACTAGTTGGATGGTTTTGATGTACACGGCGAGACGAATCTTTTAAGTCTAGTTAGGTCATGGTAGGACAATGTTTACCACAAACAAACGAAAAGTGCTACAGCGTCCGATGTGACATTTTCACTTCACTTTTTCTCTTTTCACATGAACTAAACACCGCCAAAATCTTGATCAGTAGATGCAAGGAGGATTCGGTATCACATCTGTTTTATTCACATTCCTGCCATTTTCTCTCAGTTTTTTCCTTTTCTTTTTTTAGAAAAAATGACTAAACAGATAAAGGTGGGCTCGGGTGGACCCACCTCAACCTCACCTCAAGAGGAGTCGCCCAAGTCGCTGCCTCATTTGACCTCGCACCACCAACCAAAGGCAAAATTAGGCTCTCGACACTAACAAAACGTGATCTTTACTACAACACACTAAAAAAATCTTTGCCCAAACACACTAAAATTCTATGACAATTGGATGCTGGACACTATAACACATATTATAACATATCCTCATCAAAAGGTACAATACATTTACAAAAGACAAGTATATCCCTGCCCTTTCAAATGAACATTTCAGATAGAATAAGAACATGATAACAACATGTTCTTCATCATTCAGCAAGCAGTATACAAATAGAAATAACAGATTCATCCATATTTGAATATAATATAGACCCTAATAACATGGGTTAGTAAAAGGAGATGATTCAATAAGTTTAGCAAAAGGACATCACAGATTTGAGCCCGCTCGTGGAGACGGCCGGACGGAGGGAGGTGGCGAGCGTGCTCGGGAGCGGTAGGAGCGGCGCGAAGGAGGAACTTCCGATCTGTTTTGGCCTCCCGTTCGGCAGCGAAGAAAATAGTCAGGAGCAATTTCGTCTTTGTCTTTTCGCGTGTCTTTCTATTAAAACTGAACTAGCAAATATGCCCGTGCGTTGCTACGGGTGAACAAGACTTCTAGCAAAGGCGAGTGAAAGCCATGGATGCCACCGATTCCGCATCTGATGGGAAGCATAATGAAGGATAGATCGCGGATCGATGATGGGAATACGAATGATGTGAGACGACGAAGGTGTGCGTGCGGCAGTGCGAGACAGCGAGAGGAGGTGAGGTATTATGGATTGATTAAATACCAATGAATTGCTATGGGTGAAGGAGACTTTGTAAGCGAAGGTGAGTGGGAGCCATAGATGCCACCAATTCCGCATCGATGACGAGGCACGATAAAGAGAGATATCTTGATTTTTATAAGTATTAAGGTTTTTTTTGACAAATTATGACCTACCACAAGTGAAATCTATATAGTGTATTATTATTGTATTTTAAACGCAATGTAAGTGAAAAATAAAAAATTAAAAGGTCAAGACCATGAAAGATAACCTTAGCGCAGCCCAAAACTTAAAATCCGGTTGCCTTCACCGCCTCTTCGTCATAAATGTCGAGTTGATTTTGGACGAGAAAGGAACGGAGTCGGACAGACGGCCATGCTGAGTCCGGAACTCCGGATCAATATTACCAAAAACATCATGCAGAAGCACTACGTCCCTTTCGCCCTTAGCTTCTAACATCGGTACAATTGATGAAGAAATAATTGCTCAAGTTGCAGCTCAATGTTATGTTAACTATATAGCTTCATATAAGATGGTGTTAATCTCTACCAAAAAAATTGACTAAACCAAAATACGTGTATTCACTCATTATAATATTGGATTGCACATATATTCTCTTCTTTTATCATAAATTAATGAAGATTCAGAACTATAAATAGTACCAGCTAGGTGTCGGACCTTAGGACCGGCAATCCACCTGGGGGTACCCGAGTGGTTGCTTTGTAGGCGGGGCGATCGATGAACTAGTGACTTGATGGTACACAGGAGGCACTGATTTAGACAGGTTCGGGCTAACCGGAGGTATAATACCCTACCACGTCCTGTGTCGGTGGCATCGTTTATATTGCTGGGTACTCGGCCGAGCTTCAGGAAGCTTGGGCGAGCGTATGGTTTACAGGATGAGAGATGTGTTGTCTTGGATGCCCCTATCTAGGGACCCTTGCCCTCCTTTATATATCCAGGAGGTAAGGTTACAATCTTAGTATTTTCCATATGGGACTATTTACAATAGGGGGGGTCCTAGTAGGAGTATACTAGGACTCGGTCTTCTTTGGGCCGGCCGCCGCCGCCCTCCATGATGGGCCCTAGGGTACCCATATCCCACACTAGGTGCTTCTGAAAAATTGTGAGCCTTGCAAACTTCGACATCCGCAACATATTTTTTCCAGCCAATTTACTGGCATGAGGAGAAGGCTTTGGCCAGCATCGTCTCTCATTCACCACCATGGATCTGTCGCCCTTGCACACAGGGTCACACATGTTTCCTATATGGAGTCGCAGACGACTCATGATGGCTCTTCTGCTCTTGCCATCGAGCAGTACAAGGACGTCCACGACAACGCTGATAGAAAGATAATCAATCGGTTTTTCGGCTTTTTATTTTTATTTATATACAAAGGCTGCGGCGTCAGATAAAGGTTGATCATGCATGAGATCGAATCAGAGTCATCGGTGGTTGATTGGAGTGGGACTCGGCCTGGACATAGAACGGGACTCGTATACGCCGAACAAAATACACGGACAGAACCTACAAAATTTCTCCCATGAAGAATTAGGTAATATATTAGGGGTTTTTCATAAAATTATGACGTACCGCTGAATCAATCCTTGCTTTATAATTAGGTAGAGATTTTTATTTATATTTATATACAAAGGCTGCGGCATCAGATAAAGGGAGATCATGCATGAGATCGAGTCAGAGTCATCGATGGTTGATTGGAGTGGGACTCGGCCTGGACATAGAACGGGACTCGTATACGCCGAACAAAATACACGGACAGAACCTACAAAATTTCTCCCATGAAGAATTAGGTAATATATTAGGGGGTTTTTCATAAAATTATGACATACCGCTGAATCAATCCTTGCTTTATAAGAGGTGTAGGTATAGTGTCCAGAATCTAAATAACAAAAAGTTTTGATGTTTTTAGGTAAAGACATGTTTTTTTATGTGTTCTCCATTTTTTATTAGTGTCCAGACCTAATTTTGCCCCAACCAAACCCTCGCTCCGATCCGATCCAGAGCATGCCGCCGCCGCCGGACCCAAGCGCGCCGCCGGCGCTCCCAGTCGAACTCGTCGAGCAGATCCTTCTCCGCGTCCCGCCCGACGACCCCGCGAGCCTCGTCCGCGCCGCGCTCGCCTGCAAGAGCTGGTGCGGCCTCGTCGCCGACCGGGCCTTCCGCCGCCGGCGCCTCGAGATCCACGGCGTCACGCCGCCCATGCTCGGCTTCCTGTGCGACGGCTCCTGGGACGGCGACCACCGCCCCTTCGCCCGCTTCATCCCTACGTCCTCCTGCCGCCCGCCCCGCGCCGACCACCGCGGCCGGCGGGCGTTCGACGCGCACCACGGCCGCGTCCTCCTCCACGGCAGCAGGTACGAGGATTTCGTCGTCTGGGATCCCATCACGGACTACCTGGTGGAGCTGCCGAGGCCACCGGACCTCCTAGGAAACCGTAGCATGAAAGGCACGGTGCTCTGTGCTGCCACCGGCTCGTGTGACCACCTTGACTGCCACCGTGGACCTTCATCGTCGTTTTGGTGGGCACGAACGATGACTTCGTGGATGTTGACACCGACAGTGATGATACCGATGATGACCTTGACGAGGATGACATGGTGAGCTGTGGGTATAGGAGAGTCCCCAAGGAAATGTTCGCGCGTGTCTACTCGTCCGAGTCCGGTGCGTGGATCAAGCCAACCTATGCCGAGCACCCCGGCGATAATGTGGGTTGGGGGCGCAGTGCCATTGTGGGGAGCACAGTCTACTTCCAGCTAAACAAATATGATAAAATCATTAAGTATGATTTGGGCACGCGGGAAATGACTACTATAGGGCTACCTTATGTGCGTACCAAGATGATATTTACAGATTTTGTGCCAATTGAGCTCACAAAGGTGGAGGATGGTCGGCTGGGATTCGCAAGAGTGGAGGAATCCAATGAGCTATGCCTGTGGTCAAGGGATGAGGACAATGAAGTTGCTGGATGGACACTACACAAAGTCATTGATCTCAACAAATTGTTCCCTCTTGTTGACTCGATAACCCTCAAGCATTGTTTGGTTGGCTTTGCAGAAAGTGTTTGTGTCGCTTTTGTGGCAGTGCAAGATGAGCTCTTTAGTGTTGATATGAAGTCTGGACAGATGAAGAAGGTGTCTGAGGGCTGTACCTGCTGCGCTGTTCCTTACTTTGACTTCTGCACTCCAGGTATAGTCTTGCACGTCATGACAATCTCACAATCTTTATCCTGTTATAGCTCTGCTTATTTGTGCAGCTGTGCTCAACAACATTGAGTTATGAAATGCAACATGCAATTTTTATAAATTCTGTTATACTCCTACCTAAAGATGTTCTTGAAAAATTATTGGAGTTTGTGAGATAATATGTTTGGATGCAAATTATACCTGCTAATCTGATATGTTTGGATGCAATTACACCTGCCAATCTGATATATATGCAATTATACCTGCCAACATGATTTGCAATTACACCTGTCAATCTGATATGTATGGATTCAATTACATTTGTTGATCTGATATGCAATTACACCTATTGATCTGATATGGTTTCTCTTTCATTGAGTAGTAAATCCTACTTGAGCTTCTACAGTTCGAACCAATATGGACCTGCTGCCTACCTGAAACCCTGTTTATTCATGCTTATAATAGTGCTTATTCAATGTCTCTCAGCAACATAGAAAAGTGGTTGATGATATCTACATACTGAAAAAAGAGCAACGCTCATCTCGATTTTAAGCAAGTTGATTACTTAGACAATTGATGTTACTTCCCCATTGTGTATGTATCTGCAGCATTGCAAGCGTTCTCTAGGGAAGATGGTCCAAGAGTGGGCACCTGAAGTTCTTAAAATCCCAAGGGGCGTTGATGTGCAGGCAGTGGTCTTCATAGTTAAAGGCCAAATTGCACAGCGCTGGTTAATGTTGGAACAAACTCTTTAGCGTCAGTAGAACAAATCTCCTTGGCTCCGTTTGGATGTCGACACTACCAGAATGATCGACATCTGCACCGGGTGGGAAAGCCCTTTAGCACCGGGTTTCCCACCCGGTGCAACTAATCCGAGGCTAAAGGGGTACCCCTTTAGCACCGGGTCGAATAACCGGTGCTAAAGGGCCTGCCTTTAGCACCGGTTGCTGCCTGAAACCGGTGCTAAAGACCCCGGATTTCTTTTTTTTTTTGCTTTTTTCAGTAGCCATGCGTGCACGTCTATATACGTATATATTCTAATACGTGTATTCTAATGCGTATTCGGCCGACTCTATATTCATACTAGCTGACATTGTTTAGCATGTCATGGTGAGATGCTCACGTACGTCGCCAATGCTGCATGCAATTTGACCAAGGTCTGACACGATTCCTTGGCGCCATTTCTTTACGCAAACTTCGAGCAGATTGTGAGAGAAAGAGTCCAAACACAATAATTACCGAGAGCTTTGCATGCACGAGAGGGAGAGGATATGAGCTAGCTAGGGAGGTGGTGTGTTCTTGTTGGAAGACAGACGGTGCCGATCAAGAGACCCTAGCTAACCTAACCCGGCCTATAAATCGAACAGGGCGATCCAGACATATAGATCGATCGAGGAAGGCTCGACGTGAATGTTTGTTTGGGAGACATTCACGTGGGCACTAC
>OAMR01000386.1:738657-778763 GCA_900205405.1 Echinochloa crus-galli | reverse complement strand
TGCAGCCAGCAACCGGTGCGAAATGGCCTCGGCACATTAGCCCCGGTTGCTGGCTGCACCCGGTGCTAAAGGGGGCGCATTAGCACCGGGTCTTGCCACGACCCGGTGCTAATGTGTCCGCCCGGACACACCTCCGCGCCGCCCCCGCTCCTAGCCGTTGGACCCGGTGCTGAAGCCCCATCAGCACCGGGTCCAAAAATGGCCGAGGCGGAGGAGGCGGGCGGATGTGAAGGATTCTGGTAGTGCGATATTGGAAGCCTTGGCATTGAATTGACTTCACACAGCGGATTTTCTGCCTCCGGCGGCACATGCCCCCCCCCCGGCATGCAGCCGTAGGATGGCCGGCGACTTTAAGATTCGCGCAGAAGTTTAAGCAGTCAATGGAGTCGTTAGCGAATAAACTTTCAACCTGCTGGACACCGTCAGCTGCATGCAAACAAAACTCTGACAAAAAGTTCTGATGGCCTCTCTGCAGCAACAGGGGTTCATCCGCGAACGTCAAGTACAAAATACACGATGAAAAATGTTATTTCTCTAAATGTTATTTTTATGTAGAATCACATCATGTCTTTCTTACAAAAGAACACCGGCTACAGTTTTGAATCAGATGAAAAAAGTAAAAAAAAAACATGTGACAAGACAAAAAAAGAAAATGATCGAATCTTTGTAAAGACTTTCTATCTAAATCAACAAAATACAAGAGAGGAGAGAATCTATCAAGAAGAAACTGCAACATACTACTCAGAGATATCTTCTCCTTTCTTCAGAAAAAAAAGCAATCATATAGATCAGCACTTGCTCAGAGATCGTATAGATCAGCACTTGCTCAGCAATCGTACAGTAGCAGGACAAACATACTGCAGAAGCGAATCGTATAGATTTCGGCCAACTTCTCATCATTTTAAAAGCAATCGAACAATGGATTCTGGCAATAAATTCTTATTATAAATCAGCAAGCCGAGCGAATTCTATTTCGAAGAAGCGGAAGGCGACAGTAGCGGACGACGATCTGCTCCAGATCCTGGGGCGGCTAGAGGGGGCGCGGGACTGGACGCGGGCGTCCTGCGCCTCCCGCCGCGCCTGTCGCGGGCGCCCGCGGAGCTACTCCCCCTCCCAACGGGGCGTTGTCCGTGTCCGTCGCGGCCGCGCCGCAGAATCTCTCCGTTCACCTCGCGCGACCGCAGGGACGACGTTGTGGCCAGGACCGCCGCTGCAGCAGCAGCACAGGCACGCCTCCTCCGCCGTCGCCCCCGCCGTTGCCGGCTCCTCCGCTCGCCGCCGCTGTATCTCCCTCCAGTCTCCACTCCGCAAGAGATAATGTTGCTCATGGGGTCCATCAGGTGTGTCTCCACTCCTCGGTCTGCCACTGCCGGGCGGTTTTGGCGTGTCCGGCAGATAACGTTGCTGCCGTGGGGCCCATGCACATGCAGAAGGCCGCACCTGCGTGCTCACCTCGGCTGTACACTCGCTCGGGTAAGAGTGCTGGTCAAATATACAGTGACTAATGGACCCTTGCTTCTGTCCGGCAGCGCAGCGCATGCACAGACAGGGCCCCACCAAACCAGGGGCAATGTACCCCCTACCCATTCTGCGGTTACCTAATCGAGTACTAACCCTCTCGCCTCCCTAACACTAAGAACAAAGCTTCTGTCCACGCGTCAAGGTCTGCACCGGGGGGCATGTGCCGCCGGCGGCACCGAATGTTTTTCGTTGACTTCAATGCCAAATCAGCCTAGTATTGGCATTAGGTTACAATAGAGAGAGTCCACGGGGGAAAGGTTTTGGGGGCGGGGAGGGGGGAGGGAGGAGGATGGCCGGAGATGCGAGAGAACAAGGAGGAGGGCGAGAGGGAGGTACCTGCGGCGCCGCCGCCGTGTCTCACGAGGTCCTCTCCTGTCCGCTCCCCTTCGAGCGCCGGCGGCGCGGCTTCTGTTTTTTTTCTCGAGGAGAACCGAAGGGATGCGGGGGAGGAAGCGGGCGGAGGAAGGTAGCGTCGCGATTCAGCGCAATACGGAGCGGGGGGCCTCGGAATTGTGGGTGGGCTCGCACGGGCTGGCCAAATACTTTGTGGCAGTGGAGCCCAATTCCATTAGTCAATACCAAGGTCTGCCAAACAGCTGAATTTGAGCCCACACAAATCCAATTCCTAATTCTAAGCCCCAATACCAACATCCAAACGCTATGTTAGGGTTTTTGCATAGTTAATGTTTATCTTAATATTTCTAGATCGATTGGGCGTATAAGCAAGCAAGCTCGGCAGCATCATACTCTTTTTTGCTGTTGACATTCTACTCGACGGGGAATCAATATGGATGGTTCCTCTCTTTTTTGGTGTTGACCTAAATTGAAGTCTCCACCTCAGCATTAGTTCTTGTGTTTTCAGCAGCAGGCTATAGCGAGGTGCCTTTTGGTGTCTTTGGTAATGTTAACATTTGCCGGGCATGTCACTGTGTTTTGAGAAAGAAATTGCTTCTAAATGATAAACCCCTCGTGTCCAGTAGGAGATGTTACTGGTTCCCAATTCACTCTGGGCTTTATACGTCACCAGAAAAAAAATCGCTCAATTCGACAGGGCCCCACCAAACCAGGGGCAATGTACCCCCTACCCATTCTGCGGTTACCTAATCGAGTACTAACCCTCTCGCCTCCCTAACACTAAGAACAAAGCTTCTGTCCACGCGTCAAGGTCTGCACCGGGGGGCATGTGCCGCCGGCGGCACCGAATGTTTTTCGTTGACTTCAATGCCAAATCAGCCTAGTATTGGCATTAGGTTACAATATCAAAACTATTGTTTGGATGCAGATGAAATTACTAGATGGAATCAAAAAATCTGGGGAATGTCAATTCATGTTTGGATGTCCACACTGTGGCATCTGATTCTGGCCATCTTCTTCACCTCCACGTCAGCCACGCTGGTGGTGGCGGCGCTCGCCCGAGCCACCGACACCTCGCCGGAAAAGTCTCTTCGTCCGGGACGCAGCTCACCAGTGGAGGGCGCGCAGCTCGCCGCAGAGGAGGCAGGGGAGGGGCGGTGCGGGGCTCACCGCGGAAGGTGGCAGCGGAGTGCGGCGCGGATCCTCGCTCGTCCAGCGGCCTTCGTCTCCTCCAGCTCCGGCGCATCAGAGGAGCGCCGTCCAGGAAGACGGAGAGAGTCCATGGGGGAAAGATGTGGTGCGCCAAGCAAGCTCGGCAGCATCATACTCTTTTTTGCTGTTGACATTCTACTCGACGGGGAATCAATATGGATGGTTCCTCTCTTTTTTGGTGTTGACCTAAATTGAAGTCTCCACCTCAGCATTAGTTCTTGTGTTTTCAGCAGCAGGCTATAGCGAGGTGCCTTTTGGTGTCTTTGGTAATGTTAACATTTGCCGGGCATGTCACTGTGTTTTGAGAAAGAAATTGCTTCTAAATGATAAACCCCTCGTGTCCAGTAGGAGATGTTACTGGTTCCCAATTCATTTTATTGTTCTGTTGTATTGTCCCATTGCATCCTAGCACATTTGCTTTCGGAACTCATCATTAAACCCCCATCGTATGTAAAGGCACTGGCAAACTACAAAACACTTTGTTAACCACTGCTCCAAATTGTCATCAGATACTAGCTACACTACCACACGCAGAAAATCCACTATTTGTATTTCGTTGCTAGCCTCAACAACCACTGTAGACAGCCACGGATTGGTTGAAGAGGGAGAAGAATGTCAGTGCGGCGAGCACCAGCGCAACGATGGATCATCAGTACAAAAACGATTCGTGCTGACACCCTATATTTACAGTGCTGACTGTTAGTATTGGGCACCGCGAGCATAAATAGAATGGGAGCTGACCATATATGGACCGCCAACACTGATGTATTTGGCTGTTCACGTGAAGCCCAGCAGCAAACAAGATGGCCCAGCCTTCACAAGATGCACCCCCGCAGCATGGCCTGCCACCGCCGCATCCCTCTCTATCTCTCACGCTGATCGAGCGCCGGACGGGAGGAGGCGATCGAGCGCCGCGGAGGGGCTTTAACGGCGACGACCGAAGTGATCGAGGGGCTGCCGACGCGCCGAGCCCGTCGACGTGGACCGCGACGCCCATGCCGAGCACCGCAACCTCGAGCCCGAACCGCAAGACGTCGCCACCGCTACCCCTTCACCGAGCCTGCACAGCGTCGCCTCGTCACGGTCGCAGCCTGACCCGCGTCGCCTTCGCCTTGCCCACCGACGAGCCCCACGGTGAGCACAGCTTAGATGCTCCCTTTTTGCCTCTTTCTCCCTGCTTTGCGTGTCTGTGCCGGCGTGCCGTTGCGCCCTTCGAGGCTAACCGTTGCCTGCACCGCGACTCGGACCGTAATGGTGATGGTGATGCCGGCTCCTGCGGACACGCGCGTACCGAAAGCGCTGCCGTCGCTGCCGCACAGAGGATATCACCGCCCGTTCCGCCGCTTTGCTTGCCCCTCTATAGCCGGCCGCCCCCATGGCCGCATCGATCGTGAACATGGCCCCCCGCAGGCCCTGGCCGCGCGCCAAGACGTCGCGCATCAGCTACCCACGCCACGCTGCCGAGCACATCCAGGGAGGGTACACCTTCGCCTTGCTATGCTTCGGTGCCGAGCGCACGCGACGAGCAAAGGCCGCTGCAGCTTTCTGCCGAGCACCTTGTCAGCATCCCGAACGAACCTCCCACTGGAGCAAAACGCCGGACCACACCATTGCCACCTAGGATCAGCCGCACCAAATCACCTGCCCACCGCAACCGGATCCCATAGACCAAGCCCTCATGCACCGCACACACACGTTCCATGGTGGACCAAGTCCACACCGCCAGCCGTATACGAGCCACGTCATTGCTGACGTAGACGCTGGCGTCACTCCCGACGCCAATCCTCCTGAGGCCACCAATGGGCCGGAAGCCCACCAATAGTCTAGCCCCACTCGTTTGCCGGCCTACCAACTCAATCGAGCCGGCCCAACTAACCCCGACCCAAGCCGGCCTATGAACCTTTCTCCTTTTCCTGTTTCTTTCTAACCCAGCTGACAGACCGGCCCGCCTGCCATAGTCTAGCAGTAGCTGAGATATAGACTCAGCTGATCGATTTACTTTGACAACGACTATGGGTGTGTTTAGTTCAAAGAAGAAGAAGAAGAAGTTTGGTGAAAATGTCACATCGGACACTGTAGTGCATTGTAGCACTTTTCGTTTGTTTGTGGTAAATATTGTCCTAACATGACCTAACTAGGCTCAAAAGATTCGTCTCGTCGTGTACATCAAAACTATGTAATTAGTTTTTTTATTTACCCACATAAGTTCTCAAATAAATTTCGGATAACATATGGATTAGATCACTTAATTTTGGTGCATATTATGAAAATGCAGATTGTATAATGAAGACAAGTGTATCTTTCAAATATAATCTAGTAGTGCAATTGCACAATACATTTAGCTAGATTAGAGAAAAGGATTTTTTCCCCAAAATTTAGTGGAAGTGCGTAGTTCAAGTCCACTTTCCTAGAAATGGCTAATCTTACAACTCTTTGAAACCATTTTATTTAAATTTTTAGTACTGTTTGAACAAAAACTAATTGAGGTGTGTATATTTGTCTTGTTACAACTTTGTCTATAAGAACATGGATTTTAGATAAATTCATGTATTTTTTCATCTAGGTAGCTACTGAGTTGATCTTGCAAACTAACTATATATATGGTATACAGATGAAGAAAAATTTTAGAGATACACATCAGGTGCAAAGACCTCTTCAGCTATTCGTATGACACTGAAGATTTGTTTAGTAATATATCAAGGGAATCAGTCTCAAGTACTTCCAATAAAAGTAAGAGGAATTCCTTGCTGCACATAAAACATATATATATATATATCAAGGGAATCGAGTCTCAAGTACTTCCAATAAAAGTAAGAGGAATTCCTTGAAAAGTGAAGTGAAAAAGTCACGTCGGATACTGTAACAATTTTCGTTTGTTTGTGGTAAACATTGTCCTACCATGACCTAACTAGGCTCAAAAGATTCGTCTCGTCGTGTACATCAAAACTATGTAATTAGTTTTTTATTTACCTATATTTAATACTCCATACATGAGGAGAGAGATTTGATATGATTTGATGTGATAGGTGAATAGTGAAGTTTGGAGAGAGAAATTTTGGGAATTTTTGAGAACTAAACACAGCCTATGACTGTCAACCAAGTCAACACCCTAGCGCTGAACAAGTCAACACTGATGTAAGCAGGACCTTCGGCCCCATTGATGACATCAACATAACGTCATGATAATGTCAGCAGTTTGACTATGCTGACACGTGGCCCTCTCTGACGCTGCCATATGTTACTGTTTTTCTTTTTCTTTTCAGAATTAATAAATAATGTTAGAAAATAACTTAAACTTTAAGAATTAATAATAAATTAACCGTAGCCAGAAAAATATGAAACTAGTTTTATTATCTTTTAAAAATTATTATCTATTAGAGTAGGCTTTGGTGTTGTTTGGTTCTCTTGGTTCTGATTTGGTGTTTATTTACAAGTAGGTCCTCGACATTTATTTTATTTACGTTCTTAGGAGTTGTTAAGGACCGTGGAGAACCACAAGATCCAAGCTACTACTACGAGGTGGAAGAAGAGCATTTTCTAGGTTCACGTCCATCCAGATCTTGAACACCTATTAGACATTGTAACTAGTATGCTAGCGCTTTACTTTACTTACATGATGATGATATACCCTGCATAGCCTTATTTTACGTCTATTATTCCTTACTACCCTGATTTACTCTACTATATACTTATACTACACGACGCTTACATTGTACGGTAAAAATGGATTTAAACTCTCTTGGTGTGTGTGCCTAAAACTGGGTGGAAGGAGAAGCTGATTTTGAAAATTATTTGCGGAGGAAAGCAAACTACAACCCAATCTTTGGATTGGGGAATTCCAGATAGTTGCACTTGGGCATTTACTACGGAGTACCTGTTGCGGGTACATAAATGATTTGAAATGAGGAGTTTGGGCGGCTAGACCTGCAATGGGTGCCGATGGCGGATTGTTGCGGTGGATACGCGTTTTAGGAAGATGCTCGCTTCAGCAGTTTGAGGACCGATTCAGATTAACTGCATCATGGGACTATGTAAACATGCACACCATTTACCCATTCTTTCCCGAGACAATTCCTTATTTGACATCAAAAAGTGACTCTATTCCTTATATGGCCCTAAAAAATGAACTATGCCTTATTTGACTACAACTTTGTAGGTGTATTCTCTATATGACACTACCGTTAGTTTTCCAGTTAAGTGGCACATGAAAAGACGATTTTGCCCCTATGGTCAATGAGAAGGTATCATATCATATATTCATATATGTGGTCCTATTTAGGCAGACTCAACAAATCCTAGACTCAACAAAATGAAATGATCATGTCCTCAGGGTTCTTTTCTTTGTCAGAACAAACAACAATATCTAAAGCAACTGGTGGTTCAATGTTCAAGTACATAGCCTCCTCATCCACACCAACATGTTCATTCTCAGGTAATGGATTTTGTAGATAACTATCATCAACTTGTTGTGTGCTGTTACCATAGTTTTCCCACTCAGTGGTAGGCTCATACTGTTTTGAGGGATCTGTGTATGCAATGAACATGTGCACTAGTTTAGTATTTTTGTGTTTCTCAAACATTGACATCAACTCTTGGTCTGTTGTAACTAATGGAAAGGTTCTTGAATCAGCGTCGTAGTACTAAACGTGTGCAATTTCCTTATAACCAGGAGGATACTTGTCTTCAATAGATTCAACAAAGTCCTTGAAATTTGTTATGTCACAATCAATAACCATCTCAAAGCAAAAACACCTGAAATCCTTTCTACCTTTGTCAGGGTTGCCAAGCAATTTAATTTCTGGGACAGAACATGAATTTGGATCCATTCTGTAAACCAAAAAAACAATCAACAATCATGAGCACTACCGCATCTCCTATTGTTTGATAAACAAGTGGGGAAATCTGCAAAACATTTGGAAAACTCACCCTTCACGCAATGTCTGGTTTGTTCTGTCGTCCTAGAGGGCTTCCTCTGGACGCAGCTCAAGGTTGCCGCCCCCGCCCAGCAAGGCCTCCTGCGGCCACCGCCTGAGGCCACTACCCTCCTCCTCGGAGCGTTGGCCAAGGCAGCCACCCCTGCCCTCGTCCTCGGAGTGCCGGCCTAAGCAGCCACCCTATAGTGCCATCACTGGGTACAGGCTGCAGCAGCCGCCGCCCTGCGCGCGCCGCCTGAGGCTACACGCACCGCCTGAGGCCGCTGTCCCCGCCCGCACGCCGCAATGCCTGCACCGGCCAGGCCGCCCCCGGCCTCCTCCCCATCCTCTGGGCGCCGCCCAATGCCGCCACCCCCGACCTCCTCGTCTGGGCACCGCCCAAGACCGTTACCCCCGCTCTCCATCGCCACCTCTAGAGGCCGGCCCAAGGCCGGCGCTACCGCCGCCGCCCAGCCACTGCGCATCTAGGGTTGGGGTGTCGGGGAGGGAGAGCTCGAGAGGGGGTGTCGCGGTCAGGGCAATTTGTTTTACTGTGTCGCGGGTTAACAAAGAAAGAGAGAGGGGTCGGATGTTTTTTCACCGGTCCTTTGGAATGACTAAGGGTAGATTTGTCCTTCCAGTCCATCTTTGCAAATCTACAGTACCAAAACTAACAGAAGAACCTAACGGATGCCATGGTAGTGTATAATTGCAAAAGGTTGAGGTCAAATAGGGCATAGTTCAATTTTGAGGGCCAAGGAAAGCATAGAGTCATTTTTTGATGTCAAATCTTCTTTCCCAGTGTATTCCAGCAAGCCTACGTGGTGCGGTACCCGGACTACGGAATCTTCGCTCCCCTGACGGGCCAAAGACCCTCGATTGATGCCATGTGAATGACGTCACAGTTCCTAGGGCGATGACTCCTTGTTTACGCCAGCATTCCCAAGTCCAAGGAAAGCATAGGGTACCGTTACTGTTTAGGGTCTTGAGTTGTGGGTTGTGTCTTGAGATGGCTAGCTACCATTTTACAGTCCGGGTGAGTCTAGGTGTACACACTATGCAGAGTTAAAACTATACGTATAGCCATGTCCTCGGTCATTGATACCCCTGTGAATTGAGTATTTTGACTAGACTTTCATGGTGATTTCTATCTCCCCCTCTTAAAATGTTTTGAGTGAGGGACAGGTACGGCTTTGGCCGACTAGACAAGGAAGGGAGGGAGCTTTCCTTGTCGTAGAGTAGAGAATATGGAGATGGGGTTGGCGTGGTGATGCGAACTTGTGATGACAGGGTTACCCGTCGTTTTTCAAAGGTGTTGAGTTGAGGATATTACTGACAGCTGCTTTGCATAGGAAAACATAGCATATTCCTTTCTATATTGTTATACTAGAATATGCCACTTTAAAACTTGCGCATATACGATGGTGATGTTAGACTGTTTCATTCCTTGGGAACGGTGCAACTTGCAAGTACTTGATGGTATGATTGAGGGTTGCTACGCTATGCTCGAGTTCATGCCTATGGAGTAGGTTGAAGATGGAGCCGTGAACCCTGACCATCGCTGCATAATTGTTCCTTAATCCTTATTGTCGATTTAGCCCAAAGTGGCTTCTAACAGATCATAAATTATGTAATCCTTGATTTAGAGTGTTGTTATGGATGTATGAAAATGATATTATGCTGAAATAAGTTCTCTACGCCGGGGATTCACAATTTTGGGTTGGCCTTATGAGGGTCAGAGACGAATTCCTCAAGTTGGTAGGTTCTCTTTGGGTGATGGATCGCAAATAAGATTTTGGGAGGATAGTTTGGGTACGAGCTCAACCTTTAAAATATTTATACCCCGATTTATATAATAATGTTAGGAAAAAGAGGGCTACGGTGCAAACGGTGATGTCTACTACTCTGCTGAATGTGGCATTTAGACGATCTCTTACAGGAGGTAACCTATAGGCTTAGCACCAGATTGTTGCCATGGTAATGAATGTTCAGTTATCAAACCAGAGGGATCAGTTTCGGTGGGGGTTACATCAAAATGGTTTGTTTTCTGTGCAGTCTATGTATAGAGCTCTATTGGTAACCCAAGCTTTGCCTTTTTAATAATTTTATAATTTTATCTGGAGAGTGAAAGGTACCCCTTAAACTAAAGATTTTCATGTGGTATTTAATTAAAGGAGTGGTGCTAACAAAGGACAATTTGGCACGTAAGTAATGGCATGGAAATATGAGTTGTCCTTTTTGTTTACATAACAAGACCATTCAACATTTGTTTTTTTATTGTCATATGGCTAAGTTTATCTGGAGAATCATTGACGTTTGCTTTAATTTACCGGTACCAACTTGTCGGTGTCAGAAATGGCCGGCACTCCCTACACCACGCAGAAATGCGCTGTGTCTCGTCCCTTGATGGTTGATGCGGAAGCTAACACAAGGACACGGGTTTATCCTGGTTCCGGCCACGGGGCCGTACGTCCAGCAGGGGCATGCTCGCGCACTCGTATTAGCTTTGCACCGGGGTGCTTGTAGAGGGGAGCTACAAGTGGATGCGGGAGAGGAGAGACGTTCTCCAAGTCCCTGGTTTGTGGTGAGAGTGATTGAGTCTGGTGCCGATATATGGTGCCAGAATAATTAAGCTCTCGCAAACAAACCCTTCCTTCCTCGCAAACAGACCCTTGGTACATGCGCAGAGTGCAGTAGAGCTTCTCGACGGCGCGCGGCGCCACGGCAACCGCGTCGGCGAAGCCCAGCAGTCGCAGGACGCAGAGGCCAGCATCCCCGACGACCACGCGGCCCCGGACGCCTTCTCCGAGCAGCAGGAGTCGCCACCGACGGCTGATGCATGACAGGGCGGCAGCCGCGCGGGGGCGCGACGACGCGGACGACGGCCAACGCTGCGACGGCGAGCAGCGGCGCGGCCGGTGCCGGAGGCGGCGTCGGCGGCCGGCAAAGGCGAGTAGGAGTAGGGGAGCGGCGTCATGGAGGGGATACTGTCCCTGGTCTCCATTGTTTCCTACGTGCTAGCTCTCTCGATTTTGGATGTACGGATTACTCGAAGAAGAAGAAGGTAGGTCTGATTGATTAATCACGCGGCCGGGCGGACGGCCTCGTCGCCAATTTCATGGCCACAGGCCACGTCGGCGAAGCACTCGTTGTCGACGGGAACGCCGCTTACCACTTAACGCATAGCGCCGGTAAATCCCAGAAAAAGGTGCGAGCAACATGATTTGAACCCTGGTGGTGTCGGTGTCGGAAATGGCCGGCACTCCCTACACCGCACAGAAATGCGCTGTGTCTCGTCCCTTGATGGTTGATGCGAAAGCTAACACAAGGACACGGATTTATCCTGGTTCCGGCCGTGGGGCCGTAGGTCCAGCAGAGGCATGCTCGAGCACTCGTATTAGCTTTGCACCGGGGTGCTTGTAGAGGGGAGCTACAAGTGGATGCGGGAGAGGAGAGGCGTTCCCCAAGTCCCTGAGGGGGTGATGAGAGTGATTGGGCTTGATGCCAATATCGGGTGTGTGCTGCCGTGTGTTCGCGTCTCAGCCTGTGCCAAGGTGTGCGAACTGTTCGGTCCCTGTCTATAGGGCTCCCTCTCTCCCTTTTATAGTTCAAGGGGGAGACGGGTTACAATCATGGGTACAGTGTGTGCTACAGTGCGAGCTACAGTGTGATTCGTACGGCGTATCCTGCAGAGGGGACATGCTTGCTCCGGTCGCGTTCCTCCCTTGAAGCTTTTAGTTGAGGATGTCCTTTAGTCCCTGTCCGCTGGTACGGGGCTCCTTTGTTTCCGTCCTGCTGAGGCCTCGAGGGGTCGTTCCGGGCCACTTCGAGGTGGTTGAAGTAATGCCGGATCCCTGCCCGAGGGAACTTCGTGCTGCACCGAGGGTTTGAGGGCGGAGAGGCCGGTGCCACTTAGGCCACAGCCTAGCGTCAGACGCTTTCACCAGTCATGATGACCAGGGGAATATGGCCTTCTCCGTCGGACCGGTACGACCGGCTTTTGCTCTGGTGATGGTGGCAGGCCGCATTCGTATGGGGCGGCTACCGTCTGGGTGGCCCGGTACTGTCCGCACTTCGCCATGGGGGGCCCCCTTTGTTGAGGATGGGAGCAGGCGGTGTAGGTGTGCAGCCTACCGTTGCCACTACGTACGATCCGTTGTGGAAACGTGGTTGGCAAGGGTTAGGAGACCTTTTTGCTTGTCTTGCCGGACCGGCCACGCTGTTTGACCGGTGCCTTACTCCCGGTCATTGGCGGTTCCCGTCGGTGGGGTCCCCCGGGGACGTCTCGAGGGCCCTTCCGGTGGGGGAGACGACGGGGGCCCCTAGCGAAGCCGTACGGTCGGAGTCAGCGACACCAGGGATACAGTGCCGCACATGCTCTGTGCGGCTCTTGTCTGTCCTTGTTGATGGGGACACAGTGCCCTCAGATTTTGTCAGAGGCGACGTGCAAGGGGGATTTCTCTGTTGACTCCGGTGCCCAGTACGGGAGTTGGAGTCGCTGGTCCCCGCGCTGCTCGAGGGGTCGAGACGTGTTCGGACGAGGCGGAGCAGGGGTCCGTGACTCGAGGGGAGGCGTGATACCCTCGAGCGAGGCGGAGTTTTAGGTGTGACCGTGCCATCGCTCCATGGGCCATTGCTGGGCTCGAATGGCTGGTAGCGGGCCATATGGGCCCTTCGGTGTGGATTTATTCATTGGTTTCAGGCTTTATTGCGTTTTTTGAGGGTGGTTACCTGGATAATTAAGGGACCCCCTAATTTGGTCCCCGACACAACTAATATACATCATATGTTTAATGACTGGTTGTTTAGGGTAAATAAGAAACTTAGGTCTCAAATATTGATGGGAGCAAGTGCCATGTGCTGGCCAATCTGGTTATCAAGAAATGAGATGGTGTTTGGGCGGAGTGCCTTGATACGTGCAGGTACTCTTCAGGGGAACACACTAGATGTGGTTCTGGTCACTGTTTCATAAGGAGGAGGATCACTCAATGGTGAAGGCGGGCTCCGGGCCGCTTGAGTCAACTGCAATGGAGGTCTTCGTTACTCATGGGTGGAGATTCAGAAATAGAATCACCTATTGATTTTCCACATGGCGAGAAACCTTTTTTTGGTTTACAGTTCAGACTATCATAAGTTTGTTTTGTTTATGGCCTTGATCTTGCCGCTTGGTTTAAGCGTGTAATAAGAAACAACTATATGGATTGGTCGATGTAGAGCCTGGGATATTAATATATAATCCTTTTTCTAAAAAGATCCCTTGTTTCTTTATGTCCTCATCGTGGCAAACACTAGTACTCATGTCATTGCTATCATATATGTTATGTTTTATTTAATATTTTGAATTAAACTAAACTGTAAAATGCCTCTAATTCCAACACTTATCAATCAAATGGTTTACATGAAGCAGTTAATATGGATCTGTCCAAATATTATTGTGATACAAGTGAAATATTTTTCTTTTGACACAATCTTGAACATAGTTCATAGTCTTCTATTGCTCATCAACATTTCAAATCAATAGTCGGTGCAGACGCATGGGTTGATGGACTATTTCAAATTACACGGTAGACTAGCTAGGAGTTTCACCCCCTTTTTCTTCTTTTTTTTTGATGCTCAGTCAATATCAGTCTGCGATGTTCCGTGTGCCGGATACAGGAGGATTGCTGTGTCCATCCCCGGGGTCTGAAACAGGCTGTGTTTAGTTCCAAAAAGTATAGGAGAAAGTTTGGAAAAAATGTCACATCGGACACTGTAGCGTACTGTAGCACATTACGTTTGTTTGTGGTAAACATTGCCCTATCATGACCTAACTAGGCTCAAGAGATTCGTCTCGTCGTGTACATCAAAACCATGCAATTAGTTTTTTTATTTACCCACGTTTAGTGTTTCATGCATGAGGAGAGAGATTTGATGTGATAGATGGATAGTGATGTTTGGAGAGAGAATTTTGGGAATTTTATGGGGAACTAAACACAGCTAGAATAAACTTCATTAGAGCACAGAAGAACTCTTTTTTATAGAAAAAATAGACTCCAGATCTGGAAATAAATTTATTTTTCTACGCAAATCAACCTCAATCCTTGTACAACTTACTTCCGGGAGGACCCTTAAGTCGACGGCGATACCCTGTCGATCTATCTAAAGGTGGGCATTTCGCTTCTCCGTCGCAGTCACTGCCATGTCTGGCTTGCATCCCACCGAAGAAGCAGCAGCGGCGAGGGCGCCAATTGGAGGAGACGACCCCAGGAGCAGGAAGGACAGCACTATGACGACGACGAACCTATTAGCGGCAACCATGGTGGATCAAAGCTCAGTTTGCCAGTCTTTTCGTTGCTAATGGCTCTGTGCCTCTGCTCAATCGATCTTACAAAATGGTGTTGCTCTTATGGGCTATTTATATCCCAGAGAACTCATGCAAAATGGATCCCGTCACCGTCAAGATGCTGCCGCCCTGGGCATAGAGAAGCGTGGGAAGACTTTGGCATGGAAACATGTAGCAATAGTACAGGCTGAAATACCTGTTGTTGAACAAGGAGGTAGATCTAACTCGTCGGTACTTTCCACAGTTCCATGGGCACGGGTTTCTTGTGAGTCTAACGATGCTGTGTGAAGCCACGCTGCGTTGATGTGAAGTGATGAACTGCTAATGAACGACAGGAGACTTGTCAAATAATGCTCTCCTTAAATACGCGTGTGGGTTCCAGTGGCCAAGTGGCCTGGTTGTTAACAAGACAGCATTCGAATATTGGGTATGCTTGGTCATTCATGGCAGAGATTCAGAGTGGCTAGCCGTGGTCTGAAGAAAAGTCTGTGCCACATATTCAGAGTGGCTAGCCGTGGTCTGAAGAAAAGTCTGTGTATAGTTGATTAAACTACTGGTCAGTTGCTCAACAAGGAAGCAGCACTTGCACATCCATATGTTGGAAGGTCGAAAGAAAGAACAGACAACATCCACTCGAAGTTCAATGTGGAAACTTCGCATACTTGTGGTTCTTAGTAATTAACCAGGCCATCACTCTCTTTAAATCTTAAGTTATTATAATTTCGAAAGTTCCACTTGGTTTCCATCCATTTGTGCCCACATGCAGGAATGAGCACACTGATATTTTCCATAGCATTAAATAGGCTGCCACACTATTAGCATATGTGGTATTATATTAAATAGGAGAAAGAAGGAAAAGAGCAAGAAACTAAACTGGGTCTCATGCAAGACCCAATTTTTACACAAGAATCTATACATAAGACACTACCAAGTTTGAGTTGGGAGATGATAGTGTCTTCATGATAGATAAAAAGCAAACATGATTGGTGGAGAGGAGATATGATGAATTTATTGACGACCCACACTAAGAATTCATTGTTGGAGAATATAGTTTCTAAAGAAATGTCTTGCTAACATAGCACCATAGAGACTACCTATGGACACTTTAGGTTGGGACTGCTCCAATATGGTGTGTGAGTGGCGATAGAGATGTGAGTTTTTTGTGCATGGTCAACGCACAAGGTTTGATACTAGGAACAATAGAAGTAATGGATTCATACCATTGCATACAGTTACTGTAAGATGATCTTTTAAAATTAGAGGAATACGTATCACAGTGGTCGCAGCTAATATAAGAGAAGCTCCAGTTTCAGTTTTCTGTAACACAGAAGAGCTTTAGCCTTTGCACGTACAAGATGGCTTGCTTAGGTGCTTCGTGTCCAAAACTCATTCACGTCTTGCTTTTCTTCATGTTCTCATGCTCATTTCCATCAGCAACAAGCGATGATACAGATACAGATCGACAAGCCCTCCTCTGCTTCAAGTATCAAATCTCTGACCTCAATGGAGCCTTAAGCTCTTGGAGCAATACATCCCTTAACTTCTGCAATTGGAGAGGAGTTTCATGCAGCACACAGACTCCATTGAAAGTCAAAGCACTAAACCTCAGCTCTCTAGGCCTTGGTGGCTCAATACCACCTTGCATAGGCAACCTGAGCTCCATTGCAAGTCTTGATTTGTCGAGCAATGCTTTCCATGGAAGCATCCCAACTGAGCTCGGGCGTCTGAGCCAAATTATCTACCTCAACCTGAGCGTCAACTCTATTGAAGGCCACATCCCAGCCGAGCTGTCTTCCTGCAGCCGTCTTCAGGTACTGGACTTACGGAAAAACTCTCTCGAAGGTAAGATCCCACCGAGCTTAACTCAATGCATTAATCTCCAGTTAGTGGTACTCAATAACAATAAGTTGCACGGAAGCATTCCCAGTGGCTTTGGGCTGCTTCGTGAGCTGGAGATTTTGAACCTTTCCAACAACGCCCTCACAGGCAACATACCATCATTGTTGGGCAGCAGCCCATCTCTTGTCAATGTCGATCTTGGGGCAATCAGCTAACAGGAGGAATACCAGAGTTCTTGGCAAATAGCTCATCTCTTCAGGTTCTTAGGCTCATGCAAAATAGCCTTACTGGAGAGATCCCTCCATCGCTATTTAATACCTCAACTCTGACTACCATTTACCTCCAGAGTAACAATTTAGTTGGTCCGATACCACCCGTTACAGCAACGGCTGCACCTATTAAAATACTAAATCTAGCCCAGAATAGACTTACAGGTGAGGTACCCGCCACGTTGGGCAATCTTTCCTCCCTGACTCGTTTATCTCTTGCGGTAAACAAATTGGTTGGAAGCATCCCAGAGAGCCTAAGTAGCACCCCTTCTTTGGAGAGGCCGATTCTCACAATCAATAACTTGTCTGGAGCAGTACCCCAGTCAATTTTCAACATTTCTTCTTTGAAATTTCTCGAGATGGCCAATAACTCACTCACTGCACGACTTCCACCGGACATTGGCTACATGCTTCCAAACCTTCACAGTTTAATCCTATCAACAACACAATTGAAAGAAAAGTCTGTGCCACATATTCAGAGTGGCTAGCCGTGGTCTGAAGAAAAGTCTGTGTATAGTTGATTAAACTACTGGTCAGTTGCTCAACAAGGAAGCAGCACTTGCACATCCATATGTTGGAAGGTCGAAAGAAAGAACAGACAACATCCACTCGAAGTTCAATGTGGAAACTTCGCATACTTGTGGTTCTTAGTAATTAACCAGGCCATCACTCTCTTTAAATCTTAAGTTATTATAATTTCGAAAGTTCCACTTGGTTTCCATCCATTTGTGCCCACATGCAGGAATGAGCACACTGATATTTTCCATAGCATTAAATAGGCTGCCACACTATTAGCATATGTGGTATTATATTAAATAGGAGAAAGAAGGAAAAGAGCAAGAAACTAAACTGGGTCTCATGCAAGACCCAATTTTTACACAAGAATCTATACATAAGACACTACCAAGTTTGAGTTGGGAGATGATAGTGTCTTCATGATAGATAAAAAGCAAACATGATTGGTGGAGAGGAGATATGATGAATTTATTGACGACCCACACTAAGAATTCATTGTTGGAGAATATAGTTTCTAAAGAAATGTCTTGCTAACATAGCACCATAGAGACTACCTATGGACACTTTAGGTTGGGACTGCTCCAATATGGTGTGTGAGTGGCGATAGAGATGTGAGTTTTTTGTGCATGGTCAACGCACAAGGTTTGATACTAGGAACAATAGAAGTAATGGATTCATACCATTGCATACAGTTACTGTAAGATGATCTTTTAAAATTAGAGGAATACGTATCACAGTGGTCGCAGCTAATATAAGAGAAGCTCCAGTTTCAGTTTTCTGTAACACAGAAGAGCTTTAGCCTTTGCACGTACAAGATGGCTTGCTTAGGTGCTTCGTGTCCAAAACTCATTCACGTCTTGCTTTTCTTCATGTTCTCATGCTCATTTCCATCAGCAACAAGCGATGATACAGATACAGATCGACAAGCCCTCCTCTGCTTCAAGTATCAAATCTCTGACCTCAATGGAGCCTTAAGCTCTTGGAGCAATACATCCCTTAACTTCTGCAATTGGAGAGGAGTTTCATGCAGCACACAGACTCCATTGAAAGTCAAAGCACTAAACCTCAGCTCTCTAGGCCTTGGTGGCTCAATACCACCTTGCATAGGCAACCTGAGCTCCATTGCAAGTCTTGATTTGTCGAGCAATGCTTTCCATGGAAGCATCCCAACTGAGCTCGGGCGTCTGAGCCAAATTATCTACCTCAACCTGAGCGTCAACTCTATTGAAGGCCACATCCCAGCCGAGCTGTCTTCCTGCAGCCGTCTTCAGGTACTGGACTTACGGAAAAACTCTCTCGAAGGTAAGATCCCACCGAGCTTAACTCAATGCATTAATCTCCAGTTAGTGGTACTCAATAACAATAAGTTGCACGGAAGCATTCCCAGTGGCTTTGGGCTGCTTCGTGAGCTGGAGATTTTGAACCTTTCCAACAACGCCCTCACAGGCAACATACCATCATTGTTGGGCAGCAGCCCATCTCTTGTCAATGTCGATCTTGGGGCAATCAGCTAACAGGAGGAATACCAGAGTTCTTGGCAAATAGCTCATCTCTTCAAGTTCTTAGGCTCATGCAAAATAGCCTTACTGGAGAAATCCCTCCATCGCTCTTTAATACCTCAACTCTGACTACCATTTACCTCCAGAGTAACAATTTAGTTGGTCCGATACCACCCGTTACAGCAACGGCTGCACCTATTAAAATACTAAATCTAGCCCAGAATAGACTTACAGGTGTGGTACCCGCATCGTTGGGCAATCTTTCCTCCCTGACTCGTTTATCTCTTGCGGTAAACAAATTGGTTGGAAGCATCCCAGAGAGCCTAAGTAGCATCCCTTCTTTGGAGAGGCTGATTCTCACAATCAATAACTTATCTGGAGCAGTACCCCCGTCAATTTTCAATATTTCTTCTTTGAAATTTCTCGAGATGGCCAATAACTCACTCACTGCACGACTTCCACCGGACATTGGCAACATGCTTCCAAACCTTCAGAGTTTAATCCTATCAACAACACAATTGAGTGGGCCCATCCCGGCTTCTCTTGTTAATGCGTCCAAGCTAGAAATGATTTATCTTTTCGATACTGGACTCACTGGAACAGTGCCATCCTTCGGGTCCTTGTCAAACCTGTGGGGGATTGACCTTGCATACAACCACCTTGAAGCTGGTGACTGGAGCTTCCTCTCATCCCTTTCAAACTGCACTCAACTGAAAAGATTGTTTTTGGATGGGAATGGTATGCAAGGAATGTTGCCGAGTTCTATTGGTAATCTCCCATCGCGTCTCGAGTGGTTGTGGCTCGATCGAAACAAATTTTCTGGAGAAATTCCATTGGAGATAGGAAACCTTAGGAGCCTCAGAGTACTGCATATGGATTTGAACATGTTCACTGGCAGTATCCCATCTACCATAGGAAATTTGAGCAATTTGTTGCTTCTAAGCTTTTCACAAAATAACCTCTCTGGAAATCTTCCAAACTCTATGGGAAAACTTTCCCAACTAAACGAGTTTTATCTGGATGGGAACAACTTCATTGGGGGCATACCTGCAAATTTGGGCCAATGGGAACAGTTAGAGAATCTGAATCTGTCTCATAATTCGTTTGATGGAAGTATACCAAGTGAACTCTTCAATATTTCTTCACTTTCACAAAGCTTGGACTTGTCACACAATTTCTTCACCGGGGATATACCAACGGAGATTGGCAGCCTAATCACTATTGGGAGCATTATTATTTCCAACAACCGCTTGACTGGGGATATTCCATCCACCCTAGGGAATTGCGTGCTTTTGGAAGTTCTTCAAATAGAAGGGAATCTTCTTACTGGAAGTATTCCACAATCTTTCATGAACTTGAAAAACATCAGGGACATGGATCTTTCTTGGAACAAGCTATCAGGGAAAATTCCAGAGTTCCTGGCCTCATTGAGTTCTTTGCAGCAACTCAATCTTTCATTCAATGATTTTGAAGGACCGATACCATCAAGTGGTATTTTTGTCAAT
This sequence comes from Echinochloa crus-galli, assembly GCA_900205405.1. Taxonomy (NCBI): domain Eukaryota; kingdom Viridiplantae; phylum Streptophyta; class Magnoliopsida; order Poales; family Poaceae; genus Echinochloa; species Echinochloa crus-galli. Next base: position 758,813 of record OAMR01000386.1, on the reverse strand, counting down.
TCCAGCTGGGTGTTCCTGCAAGGAAATCACAGGTTATGTGCAAATGCTCCAGGGTCAAGCCTGCCCCTTTGTCCAGGATTGGAAATCAAGAGAAAAAACAAGTCTACTCTTTTGAAGATTGCAATCTCAATTGTAGTGTCTGGTATTACAATTTTGCTGTTATGTTTAGTTTCTGTTCTTGTCAGGAAAAGAAAAGAACAAAGTTTGCAACAATACAGTGCACATCTGGACAAAATAACATATGAAGATATTGCCAATGCCACAAATGGGTTCTCTCCAGTAAATTTAGTTGGTTTGGGATCCTTTGGGGCTGTTTACAAAGGCATTTTTCCATTTGAGGATGATCCAGTTGCCATTAAGGTTTTCAACCTCAACCAGGATGGAGCACCCAAAAGCTTCATTGCAGAGTGCGAAGCATTAAAAAATACTCGCCATCGGAATCTTGTCAAAGTCATTACTTTATGCTCCACAATTGATAGAACTGGATCTGATTTCAAGGCACTTATCTTTCAGTATATGCCTAATGGGAGCCTCGAAAGGTGGCTACATCCAGAGGAACATGGGTATGATTGGCAATGATTCCTAAGTTTGGGTGAAAGAATACATAGCCCTGGACATTGCATATGCTTTAGACTATCTCCATAACCAATGTACAGCTCCAGTACTACATTGTGACCTGAAGCCAAGCAACATTCTTTTAGATCTTCAAATGATTGCATATGTCAGTGATTTTGGGTTAGCAAAATTTATGTGTTCTACTTCAACTGCAGAACCAACTAACTCTACAAGTTTGGCAAACCTAAAAGGATCAATCGGATATATTGCACCAGGTTAGAAAAATAACCTATATATATTCCGCCCGTTTCATTTGCTTATTCTTGGTTGTTTATACTAGCTTATTTTTCTAATTCAAATATTTAAATGCAGAGTATGGCATGGGTGGACAGATATCAACGAACGGTGATGTGTACAGCTATGGAGTGCTTTTGTTAGAGATGTTTACTGGAAAGTGTCCTACTGATGAGAAATTCGTTGATGGCATGAGCCTCCACAAACACATCGCTAAAGAATTTCCCCATGGGGTAGCGGAAATTTTAGACCCAATTATGCTACAGAACGACCTGGACAGAGGAAATTCAGAAATGATGCAGAGCTGCGCCTTCCCAATGCTAAAGTTGGGCCTCCTATGCTCCATGACATCACCACGAGATCGACCAGGAATGACGCAAGTTTGTACTGCTATACTTGACATCAAGCGTGCATTTCTCGAACTTAGCAGTGGGGGGAGACAAGTGTGAAGGACCATTAAATCTACAAGTGCATCACAGAACAAAAGTTCTGCACGTAAGTCTATCACGGTGTCTCCGTTTTCGTGAGTAAATTAGTAAAGATGTGTGTAGAACACAGCTTTGATTCGGGACTACTCTCTGCGAGGTTGCCTTTCGTGTCATAATAAAGTGCAGAACTGATTGTCCTCTTGAGTCTTGACTCAGTTACTGGTATGTTCAAAGCACAGGCAAAGAAACAAGATAAACACGCAAATTCACGGTGGGGGCAGACGGCATACAAGCACAAAGATGGCAAGATGGCTGTGACCTGTGAGGCATTTTTTTTTCCGTTTTAGAAAGAGGGTTTCCCCGTTATTTCCTAGAACTGTGAGGCATTTACACGAACAAAACACGAGCATCCGGGGCCAAGCACATGAAAACCGCTACCGCGCACAGCGCACTACATTTACAGTGGAAGAGCACACGAACCTCCGAACGCCGCGGTTGCGCAAGCCATAGGCGACGATGCTCCTGCCTTGGCGGGCTCGTCGGCGCCACCACCGGCCAATCTCCGGCTAGACGACGCTGGCACGCCGCCTAGCACGGTCACGTGAGCGATAGCACGCTGTACATGGACCTGGCCCATATGCTATGGACTGGGCTGGGAAGTGTGCGAATGGGCTTAGGGGCGACGCCACGTTCGACATGCCGAGTGCACGGGCACCAGGGAAATTTCAGTTTTCAGTTAGGAAAAAATCCATTCCACAGCCCTCATCTATCACCGTCATCTGATTTTAAACCCTCAACCGAGAAACCAGATGTTCATGGCACCCGAACTATTGAAACCGTCTATTTTTCAACCCTCGGTGGTTTTGATGGCTGTTTTGACTTACGTGGCGCCACATAGACATGTCTGACCTGGAGTTGAGTCTGATGTGGAGTCCACATGTCATATTTATTTACGTTTTCTCCTCCCTCACTCCTCACTCCCTCCCTCCGCCTCGACCGCACTCGCTGCCCATCCCCCACCTCACCGGCGCCGCCACCCCTCCCCCACTCCACCAGCGCCGCCGCACCCTCCCCTCCCCCATTACCGCCCTCCACATCCCCCGTGCCCGCAGCCGCTCCCATCCTTCCCCGCGCGTCGCAGCCCCGCCTCGTCCCTCTACCGCCACGGCCCCGCCTCTACCCCAGGCCACCGCGCCAAAACCATGCTCACCCGCTGCTGACATGGATCCGGTGTCCGAGGAGCTCGAGCGGGAAGTACACGTCGGGCTGGAGCTCGAGCGGGCGGTATCCCCGGCTCTCTCTCCACTGGTCCCCTCCCTCCCCGTCTCCTGCTCTGCCCTCCCCCTGCTCCTCCTGTGCTCTGCCCTCTCCGCCGGCCAGCGGCGGCCACGACGAGCGCCAGGCAGCGCCGGCCGCCTTGCGCGGGCCTAGGGCAGCGGCGGCGGGCGGCTTCCCACGGCCTCGAGCTCGGGCCAGCGACGGCGGAGCTTCCCGCGGCCTCGAGCTCCGCCCGCCTTTTTGCATAACGGCGACGACGACGGCTGGCTCTGGCGGCGGAGCTCGAGGACGTCAGCGAGGCGGCCCCGATGGCGGAGCTTGAGGACTAGGCTCCCGTGGCGCGCATGCGAGGGGGGCACGCCAGCGGCAGATTTTGGCGGAGCTCCCTGCATCGGCGAGCAGGGGCGGCCGGCGTGCCGAATCTGGCTCGTGGATGGCATCGCTGCGGCGACCTCCGGCGGCTCCTACACGGCGGGCGAGCACGGGGAGCCCTCTCCCGCGTGGATATGTACGGGCGCGTAGGCATAGCAGCGGCACGGGGTGAGCCGCCCACATTCGCGGTGCACGGCGGCAGCGACGGGCGTATGCGCTATAGCCTGTAGCGTTCCCCCTCAGACCCAACTCCACGTCAGACATGCCTATGTGGCACCACGTAGGCCAAAACAACCATCAAAACCACCGAGGGTTGAAAAATGGACGGTTTCAATAGTTCGGGTGTCCTGAACAGCTGGTTTCACAATTGAGGGTGTAAAATCAGACGACGGCGATAGATAGGGTTGTGGAATGGACTTTTTCCTTTCAGTTATTAGCATCTGATTTTCACGATTTTTGCACTCCCTAGAAATAAAATACGTTCACCACCTTTGGTAGGAATTTTCAAGAAGAGCTAATAAGAGCAGTCCCAACCCAAGACGCTAGTAATGATCATGCTAAAAAAAGACACTAGTAATGATGTCTATAGTCTCCACATCATCAAGAAACCAGTAAGACACTACCCCTCCAACCCAAACACTACCATTCCAAACTCAAATTTAATGACACCCACCTCTCACTATATCTTTGATAATGTGTAGAAACCATGTCTCATTCAAGACATGGTTTCCTCTTCTTTCTTCATTAACTCACTTGACACATCATCTTTTAGCTTATATGGCATGCCATTTAATTCTACGGACACAATTCTAGTGATGGGGTTGAATGAAGTTTAAAATTATTATGGTGTTATGTCTTTTAAATGCATCGTGATATGAATTAATCATACGAAACTTAGTTTTAGCTCCCCACTAAGGAATTTTTAATTTTTGAACTCTCAACTATGCCACGTCATCCTCCACCTACCTGGACCTTTAATTCCCACCACCTCACCTGCCCACTGACATGTCAGCACCCTTTTAATTTTTGAAACTGAAGCCTTTTCCGTTCCCTCTGAAACTAATCGCATCTCTTCCTTACTGCCTTCATCCTATATAATGGAACACGGCCGCAAGTCTCCATGCCTAGAGTGATCGCACGAATAACCAGCACCATCGAACACCACCACCACCGTTCATGGCTTTCTCCGGCATGCCCCTGGCCGTCCTCTCCTGCATATCTCTGCTCGCCGTGACAGCCGCGCACTGGCCGGCGTCCGCCGCCGGCCTGGCGCAGCGGCTGGAGGGCGAGGGGTCGCAGCAGTGCTGGGAGGCGCTGGTAGAGCTCAAGTCGTGCACAGACGAGATCATCCTCTACCGCCTCAACGAGGAGGCGTACCAGGGGCCTGGGTGCTGCCGTGCCATCTGCGTCATCGAGTAGAGATGCTGGGCCACCGATGCCGTGTTGTTCACCCCCGAGGAGGGGGACATGTTCAAGGCTACTGCGACAATGGCGCCGGGCAGCATGGCTCGCCGCCGATCTAGAGCCGCGACACACGAGAGCGTCGCCACTGTGGCTGGAAGGAAGAGTGCCCCGGTGCACCGTTGATCGTGTTTTTTTTTGTCCCGCAGCAACGTGCGGGGAATTACCTAATAACAACTAAATGCAACGAGATTAAAATGACCAACAGCTACCTCTGTGCAGCTGTCCTTTGATAGGTGAAGAGACTTACAGTAGTCTATAAATGTGTAAAACTATTAGCACAAATGAACTAAGCCTGCTGTTAGAAAGCAATTCAGAATTTGCCACGTGTACCCAATTAAATGGAAAGAGAGATCTGTAATGCCGCCGCATACAGCCAATACAATCTGCAAAGGCAGAGAGACATAAACTGTTCAGGTAAACGAATCATGCTATTCTGGAGGTAAATTCTCAATTCAGCTCAATTATCAAGTAATTATTTAGTACTACTGAAGCAACAAGGCGCGTGGCAAACAGGGATGGACGTACCATCAGAAATAGTGCACCCAGACCTTTTTATTCTGACTCTTCCTGAAAATATATAGCTCCCCTATAGCTGTTATGATGTTTGTCATGTTCTTTAATATTGTCACCATTGCGACATTTATGTACTTCAAACCGAAGAGTGGGAGAAACAATGAGAAGAAGGTTAATCAATACAAGTACTCAAAGCCTACCATACTGGTAAAGCTTATACTTCAGAGGAATTCAGACTACCAGAACATCAAATGAGATAAAAATAAAATATTGTCACATTGGTCATGCCATCTGGTTTAACCGTACCCAGCTAAAAGGTAATCAACTGATCATGTATATGCAGTGTGAAGCCGGATATACCTGTACATTCCAGTTACTAGCATCCCAATGAAAATAAGATTCACTGGAATCCAGACTTTTATCAACTTCCATGTTAGTTTGTCTGTTGTAATAACATCGAGGAGCTCAAGTATCAGAAGAATGACCACGCATACAAAGTTCTGAATCATAAAAGGACGCCTCATCAGTTCAATGACAACGAGTTACCAATAATCACACATGAAAGCAAAGTGTTGAACACCAAAAGAAACTCCACATAAATAAAACCGCAGCACAACTGTCGTACGATTACTGTGTAAAAGATGGGAACAAAAGATGCAAATAAATCGGATTACCTTGATATAGCATCAGCGATATGCCAGCATCAAAATTGTAGCTGGAGAGAACCACCTTATTGAGCAATATCTTGCTGCAGGAAGCAATGCAGTAACAAATCCCGGAAAGCAATGGCCAAGTCTTATTTCCCATCTTGCTCTGCTGCTGTTGAATTAAGGTGTCGAAAACATCAGAGGTCTTCCTCGATAATCTGGACACAGCCGAAAAGCAAACTACGATTGATTTCGCATTTTATTTTTGTTAGGTTTAGTTCCACATCAGAAATTGATGATGGGGGAGCACAACATATAAGGCGAGGGCAGTCCTCACCTACTAAGCTAGTCTGTTGGATTGAGTTAGGCCTAAACATTGTTGGTTGTAGCTCCGTTGGACCTGGACTGAATGTCGCGTTGGCCCGTAGGTACCCGGGCCTAGGCTGAATCCGGCTGCGCGTTTATAACAAGTGGTATCAGAGCCGAAGGTCGAGGAATCTATAAAATTCTAAGTGGTCACATTTATGACGGGGGAGCCCGTGAAAGTCTCCCGGTGCCTCCACTGGAGAATTTAAACTCTGGACTTGTTGATAGCCTCTTCTAATGGAAGAGTTGGGTCCGATGTGTAACAGGGGAGATTGTTAGGTTTAGTCCCACATCGGAAATTGATCATGGGGGAGCACAACATATAAGGTGAGGGCAGTCCTCACCTATCAGGCTAGTCTTTTAGGTTGAGTTAGGCCTGGGCAGTGTTGGTTGTAGCTCCGTTGGACCTGGGCTTCATGTCGCGCTGGCCCGTTGGTACCCGGGCCTAGGCTGAATCCGGCTGCGCGTTTATAACAAGTGGTATCAGAGCCGAAGGGCGTGAAACCTAAGAAAAATCTCAGTGATCACATTTATGACGGGGGAGCCCGTGAAAGTCTCCAGGTGCCTCCATTGGAGAATTTAAAACTCTGGACCTGTGATAGCCTCTTCTAATGGAAGAGTTGGGTCCGATGTGTGATGGGGGAGATTGTTAGGTTTAGTCCCACATCGGAAATTGACGATGGGGGAGCACAACATATAAGGCAAGGGCAGTCCTCACCTACTAGGCTAGTCTGTTGGGTTGAGTTAGGCCTGAGCATTGTTGGTTGTAGCTCCGTTGGACCTGGGCTGAATGTCGCGCTGGCCCGTAGGTACCCGGGCCTAGGCCGAATCCGGCTGCGCGTTTATAACAATTTTGCCCCATGAGTGCAACTCAGGTAATTTGATAGGTGTGTTAAATTTGTCAGTATACTTGTTGGAAGCCGCTTTCCTGGCGACATTGGTGGCGACTCTGATGATGGAGTTGTTCTTCTGCTTCAGGTAGCCGTAGATGATCTTGTAGACCGAAGCTCGTTCTTGATGGCGACGGCATTGGGGGACTTGGCCAAGTGGTAGATGGACAAAGCTTTTACAGAACAAGTGTTTGCGGGTTCAAAGCCAGATACTTTTGTTTTTTTATCTTTTTTTTACCGAAGTCGGGAGGGGAAGTCCCTACCTATTTTTTATATTTTTTTATTCTAAACACCCAATTAGTCGCGCCCATAGGGAGCCGAACTTGGGTCACCGGGTGCTACTCAGTTTCTCTAACCACTAAGCTAGAGGCCCTTTCACGTTTTTTATCTTATTTTGCCAATGCCCACTCTTATTCTCATTGTGTTCAATTTCATAAGTAAATATCCTTTATTTGTTACATATATGCATAAGTAAATATCTTTTATTTGTTTGTTACATATATCCATAAATAAATATATTTTATTTTTTACATATAATATATCCATAAGTAAATATCTTTTATTTGTTACATATAGGGAGACACATATAGCTCTTTTATGGCAAATCTCTTTTTTTACCAAATTATAAGAATTTATCTTCACCAAATATATTTACCCTTCAAATGCTATAACAAACACTAGACGTATGGACCCTCTATGAACTAAGCATTGAAATTAATAAATGAAAACATATTTTTTAACACTTTATCGGCAACAATTTTGTGTTACTATAGGATATGTATCTCTCACATGTTTTTTTTTCTTTCTAGTTAAGTGTTACAATAAATTTCCATCTTTGTAACACTAATTTTATGTTACTATAATTGTTGTCGGTAACGCAACTTTATAAAACAAGTTGTTATAACCTTCATCTGTAGCACATAGGTTTATGTTTCTATGAAACTTTTTCATAACGCATTGATGAATGTGTTACACTCGCTATGTTTGTTAGTAGTGTTTAAAACTTGGGTTGAGGCACAAACCTCGGCAAGTGCTTTGTCCCTGCACACTGAAGATAAGAAAAGAAGATGGAATGGTGGGTGATCAGATTGATCAGAGTGCCCAACACTTGAATAATTTATATGGAAAGTTAGACAAGAGAAATTTAGTTATAAAAATACTCCAAAAATTTGTTTAAGTATACCATGCAACCATATCAGATGTCCATGGTTATTTAGTATGCTTTGACACACAGTGGACCTGTTACATGATATTACTACTTAGATCTATCTTCAAATGGATTAATAATAAAAAAGATCAGAACTTAAATAAATACTAACTTGAATTGCATTGTAGCCTCCAACGAAGAAAAAATTGAGATCACCGGCACACCATTTAATAGGAGCAAGAGGGCATCCAAGTGATCCAGTTTCACCATGATTTTGCATTGCCCAGATTCTTCATATTCAAGAATTGCTATAGAACCAGCTTTGGTGCATATAAGAATATTACTTTTTTCTAAAAGAGATCTGTTACTCCACCCTTGTCTTAAACATGAAAAATGAGTCAACAGGCAAGCTTAATTCCTGCTGTGTCCTCTACATGGGTTTGAAACAATTGTATTTATATTAAAATTCCAAACCCCTGAAGCCCAACTTAAGATAACATATATGCCTAGCTAACAAAAAGGGTTTTAGGAAACACCCCACTCCGAAGTAACAGTTCCGGCAAAAAACAAATATATTGGGATGTAAACAGAAAATTTATAACAACATGTAGTACTTACCTTGATCTTCATCTCAGTCTCTCTGAATATATCCACTTGTTATAGGTGTATTTCCATACACTCAGATGCTTTGTTCATGTATCCTTTGGCAATCACACTCTCTGTTGGGTGCCAGGAGCATATCTTGAATGCACCATGAAAAGTTTTTTGTACAAAAACTTGTGATTTATTGGATTAGAAAATAACTCTTGGGAAATTCCAAGTCATGGTGCACACACTTGGCTATGGATTCTAGGATGAATCGAAAGCTGCTTTAACATGTCTCCCATTCTATGACCGGTTTGCAAAGAGTTGGCTATGCAATCTAAGATCCCAGCTAAGATCATATATTACAAGCACATGAGATGAATAATAAATTTAGAGTTCAAAACTACCCAATGCAAAATGTAATTATTTCATTATAAGTTAAAAATGATTTCCTCATGTTACATGTATGAACAATATCGGCAAAAAGTTTGGGTTTTCCATACATATTTCTCAAACCGATGTGTATTGACCGGTGGTATCAAAACTTTTTTCCATATGTAAATTCAACGTTCTCCGCAAGTATCACGAACAATCTTGTTGTTTTATGCTGTATAAAATGGACACAAAGTCCAATCGCAGCACCAAAGCTTGTCATCATTGATGGAGCCCAATGTATGCTCCAACACTAGATCACCCAACACTTCCACATCCATGATGATCACTAGTTCAAAGCTGCATAGGTTCTGGAAGAGTGCATAAGCAGAATCGTTGAGGTGGCCACAAGAGGGTGGGCGCTGGGTAAGAGAATTTGAGAAAAGTAGAATATTTTTGATTTTTTAGAATTAGCTTCTTCATTCAGCTAATTCCTACTTTGATTTCTTTTCAGATACCTGGAGTTCCGCCCTCCCCCCTCCCCCCCGCCCCCACACACACTGGTTTATCCTCACGATTAGATCAGAATTGTGGTTCCTCGGGGGCTAGGATCGATCTGGAACAGAGGTGGAATCCTTGGCACTGCAAGAGGAAGTGGCACCAAAAGAATGAGCAGAGGCAAGTGAGATCCAGGAGCGAGATCACGAGTTGACGAGATGCAAGACGTACCTGTACTCGGGCGGCCACGAGAGGTGAGCGTTGTCGACAAGAACGCGGATTTCTTGGTGGATCTCGCCCGGCCGCGCCTCTCCTCCAATCGCCTAGGTGGCCCTAGCCCTCCACCCTTTCATCGCCAGCTGAGGCAAAACTAATTTCTTTTTCTCCTCACACCCAACAGCGTCTGAGGCGTGGTCGAAATCACGGTGACTTTCTAACTCACATGTCGGCTGTGGCAGCATCAGGGCCACACGTCGGTGACAAAGTCACAGTAGCTACAAACTGAGAGAATTCCAGCGTGGTTTGGTTATCGGTTGACTGGTCGCCTGGTCCCACAAATCAGCCTCTTGCCTTCTTCCCGACGGCGAGATCGGTAATGGGGGACAATGGTAAAATGGCAACGGCGGCCGTGAGATATTTTTTTGTTGTGGTCCACTGGTCTGTCACGTAGGTTCCCTAGCGGCCTAGCCCTCCAGGCCTCCATGGGGTGGTAATGAAACCCTAAAATTTGTACTAACAATTTTAAGGATCGGGCCCTAAACGGATCAGTCCGAAATTTTATTCATATTTGATCTACAAATAATTAAGGCTCAAACGGATGGTGAAGAAGGACTTATTGAAATCTAATGCTTCTATGCCTTGCAATTCTTGTGTTGCTTTGAATAATGATCTTGATGTGGCTAGAAGTAAGATTTCTTTGTTAGAGTCAAGTGCTTCCCTTCCATGTATTTCTTGTGAGTCTTTACATGCTGAAATTAATGAACTAAAATTGACTCACACCACATGTGTAGATGAACTTGAGCTTGCTAGGGCTGAAATTTGTGAAATAAAATCTATGCCATGTAGCATGTGCTCTTTGGTTCTTGATGCTGATGCATGCCTTACTTCTTGCGATAATCATGATGATATGCTTGATGTGAATGATGATATTTGTTCATGTGGTCTCATTTGCACATCATGCATTGAATTAGAAAGCGAAGTGTTGGCTTTGAAGAAAATGCGCGATGATATGAGCGCCAAGTTGGTTGAGCACAATGAAATGAGTGCTAACATTGAGAAAGAGAATGAGCTCTTGCGAACCACATATGCCAAGTGCATTGAGGAGGAGATGCAAAATTTAAAAAATGCTCCATATGGTACTTGTGATCACCTCAAGTATGAAAATGAGGTTTTGCGCACAAGATGCAAGAGTTTTTGTGCTAAGGATTTGGATTCTCGCATTTCTTGTCACTCCGATGTTGATGCTTCTAAAATTGCTTCTTGTCAACCGGAGTTGACTTCTTCTCTTGAGCGTGAGTCTTTGGTTGTTGGCTCTTGTGCTAGTGCTTTGGATAGCTCTTCCATAGATATTCCTAAGCTTGTTGCTTCTTTAGGTGATGCCCAAAGGACTTCTCATGACAAGGGTGCTTTTCATATGGTTGGAAATCAATCCCCCAAACCGAAGTTCCATTGCACCTTTTGTAAGAAAGAAGGGAATACCATTGAGTTTTGCTTTCACCGTGTCAAGCACGAGCGACGGGTGCGTGCCAAAGCTTTTAAGAAGCTACGTAGCCTTTCTCATGGCACGTGTGATTCTAATGTGGGCACCAAGTCAAGTGCTGGGGTTGATGCTACTTGCTCTAAGTCTCAAGGGACTTCTCACTTACAAGAGAATGGTGATTTGTCCACTCGGACTGTGCCTCCCGATAGGCCTTTGTACCATTGCTCTTATTGTGAGAAAGATGGGCATCAAGAGAGCTTTTGCTATCGGCGTGCGAGACGCATGAGGCGAGATCGTGCTTCTAGGCCTTTGGTAGTTAATAGTCCTTCTCATGGCATTAACACTTGTGAGCCTAGTAAGAAGCCACAGTTTGTTGATGGGTTTTATGACTCCTTTTCTAGTGAGTTAGGTCGTGCTCGTGGACATGCTTCTAGCGCTTCTGGTGTTGGTCCACGTCACGATTCTCATGGTGCTTGTGATAGTTCTTCTTAGAAGACCTTGGGAGATCGTTGTCTTTTTGCTTGTGGTGGCACTCGTTCTTCCTCTCGAGTTGCTCCTTTGAGGCATGCTTCCAAGGGTGTTTCTAAATCTCATTTGAACCAACATTTTCATCATGCTAACCCACATGATAAGTTGAGTGTATCTTTTACCCGTGTGACCAAGGTTTGGATTCCCAAGTATATGCTTGCTAACCCTTCGGGATCCAAGACTCGGTCTTCTTTGTCCCCTCATGTGTAGGTACGGGGATGTGGATGGAGAACATGAGCTTTACAAGACTTGATCTTTGGCTTGAGTTGATCAAGACTTGATGGTTCTCCACACCACTTTGGATGACCCTCAAGAGGCCTTTTTACACTATGTATAGTGAGTTTTTCTTTCCCCTTGTGCTCACTTGTATACTTGTATCATGACATGTTTTGTGTCTTGTTTGTGTATATACCATGGTAGGCTAGCCACCTTATTCTTGATAGCATTGTGATCTTGTTTACCTTATCTTGCTATCCTTTGTACTATATCTTGGTGGATTAGTCACTTTCCATGTTAGTGTGTGATTCTCATGATCATCTTGCATGCTTTACCATATGCTTGCATTTGTGCAATTGGCATGTTGTTCTTTTGTATCATTCTAGTTTGTATCTTTGTATAGATGCTTTGTGCCTTGTTGACATGTTTGGTAGCCCAACCTTTTATTCATTCAATTGAAATCATGTTACAATGCTTTAGTTCCTGTCAATTGATATCATCTATGCATTGGGTAACATGAGTTGAGCTTCTTTGTGCTTTTGGGCTTGCTTTGTCTTCAGGTTTCTTGTTGCTCCTTTGGTTTCTTTTCTTTTGATTGGTGTTGGAGCGTTTCTCTTCTTTTGGTTTTGAGTCCCCTTCTTTTCCTAGTTTTTAGTTTGCTAGGTGTCTTTAGTTAAGGGGGAGTTCGGCTTTATTTGAGGGGGAGTCTGTGCTTATGTTGCTCTTGTTCTTGAGCCATGCACTTGTTGATGTGATTTTGTCTCGGTTGTGTTGAGCCGTTGCCCTTGTCTTAGGGGACCGAGACTTTCTCATCTTTAGTGACCTTGTTTCTGCCTTTGCTTGGTTTTTGGTCATTTGGATGAGAGTTGGCTTAGGATTTGGTCTTTCCATTTGATCTTTGAATTGGTACCACATCTTGTTCTTTCAATTGGATTTCATCTTCAAGTGGTATCAATTTTGATCCTCCGATTGGTATCTTTTCTATGGTACTCAATTGGGATCCTACTCCTCGAGTTTTCTTGATCTTGAGCCGAGCTCTATCTCTTGTAGCATCCATGTATCATATGTATATCTTGTATCATTTTGCCTTTGCATCATGTATCATTTGAGCATCTTGCATTTAGTTGAGCTTCACTTGTATCTTCTTAGCATTTTCTTGTGCTATGTGTGGAAATGTGCTTTGAGTAGTGAATGTGTAGCAAGATGTGCAAGCTTAGTCTCACTTTGATGCTTTGACATAATATCTGATGAGCTAGCTTGTTTTCTGAATGGTGAAAAATGAAATTTGACTTATGAACTTAATCACCACTCACCCATGAGTAAATGCTTTGTTGTGCATAGCTCTTGTATAAATGCTAGTTCCATGATCAGTTTTGCTTGGATGCATGCTCTTTTCAATTGGATCTAAGATCTAGGTGTCATTGTGAATGTTTAGCCCATAATGGATCTTAGGGGGAGCATGGCTCCTTTGTGCCGCAAAGGCACTTCATGTAATTTGGCTTTGTAAAAACTTGATTTGAGATAACCTGTTGATCACCAAGTCTTTTAAGCTTAATTTTGATGTCAAATGGATGCTTAGTTGTTACATGTTGTCTACCAAAGAAGTTGACACATGGTTTCAACAACCTTAAATTGAATTTAAAGCTAAAACATGACTTTGGTGCATTTATGGGTGTTTGCAATGACCTTTTGTTAAGAACTTGTCTACCTTGTACGAGCTTTTCATAGCACTAGTTATAATTCATACTTGATCTATTCATGACTAGGTGCTTGCTCATGTGGTGATTCTCTTTTGTAAAATGATGAACACTTGATAAAATACTTTGCTTCCGGGACTTGTGACATTGTATCACTTTGAGATTGTGTGCGCCCTTGAGCTATATTGTTTACTCCTCCTAGTGCTTTGCAATTCCTAGTACTTGCAAGTGCTTTGTGGTATACTTGTGAAGCTTGCTAGGTTTGTAGTTGTCGGACCTTAGGACCGGCAATCCACCTGGGGGTACCCGAGTGGTTGATTTGTAGGCGGGGCGATTGATGAACTAGCGACTTGATGGTACACAGGAGGCACTGATTTAGACAGGTTCGGGCTACCCGGAGGTATAATACCCTACGTCCTGTGTCGGTGGCGTCATTTGTATTGCTGAGTACTTGGCCGAGCTTCAGGGAGCTCAGGCGAGCGTATGGTTTACAGGATGAGATGTGTTGTCTTCCGTTGTCCTCTATGAGGGTGCCCTAGGCCGCTTTATATAGGGTAGCGGGCTAGGGTTTACAAGTCGGTTTCCATCTTAACCTACTTGTCTCCAACCAGGACTCTAGTCCGAGTCGGTTACAACTAGAATATCCCTGGATATCCGGTCGAGCCGCCCGCCGGGTCTTTGTTAACTTGTCCGTCAAGTCAGGGAGCCTGTATGGGCCGCATAGGGGCCGGCTCATGGGCCTGTCAGAGGTGGGCCTTGGCCGCCATGGTCTGGTCTGACAGTGGGCCCAGGGGTACCCATATCCCACAAGCCCCCGAGCAACGTGCAGGCGCGTGCTGAACTGCTTGACGAAGTGCCGAAGCCAATGAGGTCGGCTAAAGGTGCTTCTTCATGTAGTCGGCACAAGGGTGGGCGGTGCTCAAAAAGAGAGAACACCCAACATCGACGCCGAATTCTTTGAGGTAGTCGGTCGGTCCTCATGAGGGCCGAGTACAGGGCGACGATTAGGAGCACTGTACGTACAGTAGCCCCCGAGCGTTGGGTTGGTTAGTATAAGCAAGCCGAGGCTCCAAAAAAGAAGTCGGACAACATGTTGCCGCAAAAAGTGAGTGAAAGCGTGTTGTCACCAAAAATCCGGCGTCCAGCCCCCAAGCATGTGAGGTCAGACGCGTAACAGGTGAGAGCATGCTGCCACCAAGGAAGGGGCCAAAATTTTACTGGCACCCATGACTCAGCAGTGCGTTGATAAGGATGGACCGAGCCGGCCCGGTCAAAAGCTGTCGTTACTGGCTATGCGGGAATCCCGCTGCTGAGCATGCTCAGTCAAGGGTAGTTATGACCGTCCGCCCAGGGAAAAGGTGAAACGCATGCGCATCCTTTCCCAGGCACTTTAGTGACTCACGGGCCACTAGATCCACGACCCCGGGGCGTCTATAAGTAGGTCCTTCGGCGTAGTTCACCACTGGGGTGCTTTGTAGTCGTTAGCCACTATGCGGCTCTTGAAAATCCTTCTTCCTGAGAGGGTTGTAGACGAGGGTAGAATGAGTCAAGGTACATGCCTTGGCGTTCGCCATTGATGCCAGAAGAAAATCGTCGAAGGGTGGTGCAAATGCTACGGGAAGGGAGCCGGGCATCGCGCGTCTCATAGGCAGGGGAGGTGCCTATTTCTTGATGGGACCGGGCGAGGAGGCTACGGTAAGTCTTCTCTTCGTCCGGAAGCTGGCGAACGATGCCGAACTGATGGCAGATTTCGCGGGCCCATCAAGGACGAGTGGGCGCGACCTGAGCCTGGGCTCGGAGGTGCTGATGTCGAGTCCTTACTCTCCTCCAGCAATGCAGCCACGAGGTCATTCAGTTGGTGTGATGCCACAAGAAAATCGTCGAGGGGGCTGTGGATACTGGTTCCAGCGATTGTGTGCTGACCACCTAACTGAAATGGTCCAGGAGCCCGGTAGCAAGGGGCTCATATCTTTGTAGCTTGAAATGGCCTTTGGCCAGATGTACTTTGTCTTTGTAAACTTTGCGAGTCGCAAACTGTTGATATGAACATGTTCATTTTGGTGGTGGTGAACTGTGTCCAACCATTTGAGTGGATCAGTAGATGTCTTGTAGACGTACTGGAGCCTACCCAGCGCCCAGCCCCCGAGCATGCGAGTGACTTGGCTTGGTTCTCTTGGAATGCGCCGAGTTGGTGTACGGCGCCCAGCCCCTGAGCATGCGAGGGACTTGGTCTGGTTCTCATGGAACACGCCGAATCGATGTACGGCGCTGTTGACACTTCTTACGGTCCACTATCAGGATTGTTAATCCCGGTAATGGTGCAAGGAGTGTTTACCGATATTCTTACGACACAGATGTAAATCCGCAAGCGCACGGATATCGATGTAGCATTTCACCCGGGAGTATTCCTAGGTATCGTATTTATTTCAACAGGGAAGCATTGGGTAAAGAGTATTGACTATTAACAAGGATGTATCTACTAAATAAAGTACCGACTAGTAGGGCGGGGGTAAAGGAAAGGATAGGAGTGATATGCATATGACACACACAAGGAGAAGTACAGGATAGGGATAGAGACAGTAGAGCGGTCTAGCTAGTGGGAGGACAACGAGACAGGAGAGGATTCCTATATACTTCCACTGGCCTTGAGATATCTCTGGCAAAGGTTACGGCTAGCATGGAGAATAGCATCTATAGTTCCTTTCCTAGTTCTATTATCTCAGCATGGGGGCTACAGGGCCTCCGACACACAGAAAGGGATGAGAAGGGGTGCCGACTACCCTGAACCTTGGGTCCTAAAGCACCGGAACTAACGTGATGGACTACAAAGACCGGAAGGGCTGTCACCACCTCCCTGCTACCACCTCCGTTGCGACGGGTAGAAACTATATACTTTGGCGAGTCTAGGAACCACTCCTGCACTAGTCAATAACTACTTATCCCCTATAGAAAGATAAGCACCCAGGCTGAGCAACCAGTATACAGTTATACCAATCAACTAAGCACTGAACGAAGAACCAGCTTAGAAAGAGAATCTAGGGGGAATTTATAGAACCAGACTACAGCAGCTATAACCAAGGCTAGACATTCTACATTCACTCGCGAAATAAATGCAGAACAAATAACTCAAGTAGATGCAAAAGGAAATATATTGATTACTCAGAGTCGTACATAAAGAAAAGGAAAAGATACAAGAGCTTTACCAGAACTCCAGAAGACGACTCCAGAACCCCGAGCGAAGCTCGACCCTGACTCTAATTCCCAACAGGACTAGCCTAACTCTACATCTTGAAAGTGGAGAATGGAGACTTGCTCCCAAGTGATGTGTGTTCAAATGAGAGGTGTAGGGGTCCTATTTATAGTTGTCCATGGCGGTTGAGGAGGAGTACCGGCCAAGGGACCTAGGGGGGGTACCCCCTGGCGATTCGGGCGAAGATGGCGGTTCGGCCGAACGGGTCGGTTCGGCCGAACCGTCCATCCTACCGCCTTTGGATCCCACGGCCTAGGCTTGCTCCCTGGAGGCGGTGGCGCAGTGGGGGCGGTTCGGCCGAACTGGGCTGTTCGGCCGAACGGGCCTGGAGGCCCGGGTCTGCCCCCCTGCACCGCCTCTGCTGCTGGACCTCCCTGGGCTGCCCTCCTGGTGGATGTCTTCGTGTTGGTTTGGCCCAGAGTGACGTGGCACGGCCCGGGGTGAGTTGGCGCTCGTCCACTTGGCGGATGACGTGTTCGTTTGGTTGGCGGTGACGTGGACGACTCCCGGTGGCCTGTACGGCTAAGGGGGATAACCGGCCGAACATGTCGTTCGGCCGTTTCTGTCATTTCCGACCCCTATAGCACGTGTTTCGTGATATTGTACCTGCAAACATGACACTCACCAAAACTCGTGGAACTTTATTAGAAATAAAACCTAAGTACATGGAATGTTGCATGGCTAAGGGGGATAGCTGGCCGAACATGTCGTTCGGACGTTTCTATCATTTCCGACCCCTATAGCACGTGTTTTGTGATATTGTACCTACAAACATGACACTCACCAAAACTCGTGAAACTTTATTAGAAATAAAACCTAAGTACATGGAATGTTGCATATAACCTCATTTATTCCCGAGTATTGGTGGTAGAATTTGGGTTGTAACGACCGCCAACAAGCTCCCCCAAGATTAGCTCTTTGCTCGTCCTCGAGCAAAGAAATACACTTAGGCTCGGTGGATCAGGAGTTGCTACAATGTCATTTACTTTGCAAGTAACTTTATAAACAACTAGTGCCCAAAAATACTTGAATCATAGGCAAAGTTTCAAATCACCTTTTTACCTATGGGGCTTATAGCAATATAGCCATCTCCTTTGTACCTGCAAACATGACACTCACCAAAACTCGTGGAACTTTATTAGAAATAAAACCTAAGTACATGGAATGTTGCATAGTCTCTCATTTATTCCCGAGTATTGGTGGTCGAAATTGGGTTGTAACGACCGCCAACAGGCGCCCAGCCCCCGAGCATGCGAGGGACTTGACCTGGTTCTCTTGGAACACGCCGAGTCGATGTGCGGCGCCCAGCCCCCGAGCATGCGAGGGACTTGGCCTGGTTCCCTTGGAACGTGCCGAGTCGATGTGCGGCGCCCAGCCCCCGAGCATGCGAGGGACTTGGCCTGGTTTCCTTGGAACGCGACGAGTCGGTGTACGGCGCCCAGCCCCCGAGCATGCGAGGGACTTGGCCTGGTTCTCTTGGAACGCGCCGAGTCGGTGTACGGCGCCCAGCCCCCGAGCATGCGAGGGACTTGGCCTGGTTCTCTTGGAACGCGCCGAGTCGGTGTACGGCGCCCAGCCCCCGAGCATGCGAGGGACTTGGCCTGGTTCTCTTGGAACGCGCCGAGTCGGTGTACGATGCCAAGCCCCCGAGCATGCGAGGGACTTGGCGTGGTTCTCTTGGAACGCGCGGAGTCGGTGTACGGCACACAGCGCCCGAGCATGCGAGGGACTTGGCTTGGTTCTCTTGGAACGCGCCGAGTCGGTGTACGGCGCCCAGCCCCCGAGCATGCGAGGGACTTGGCCTGGTTCTCATGGAACACGCCGAATCGATGTACGACGCCGAGCCCCCGAGCATGCAAGGGACTTGGCCTGGTTCTCTTGGAACACGCCGAGTCGATGTGCGGCGCCCAGCCCCCGAGCATGCGAGGGACTTGGACTGGTTCCCTTGGAACGCGCTGAGTCGATGTGCGGCGCTTAGCCCCCGAGCATGCGAGGGACTTGGCCTGGTACCCTTCGAACGCGCCGAGTCGGTGTACGGCGCCCAGCCCCCGAGCATGCGAGGAACTTGGCTTGGTTCTCTTGGAACGCGCCGGGTCGGTGTACGGCGCCTAGACCCCGAGCATGCGAGGGTCTTGGCTTGGTTCTCATGGAACATGCCGAGTCGGTGTACGGCGCCAAGCCCCCGAGCATGCGAGGGACTTGGCCTGGTTCCCTTGGAACGCGCCGAGTCGGTGTACGGCGCCCAGCCCCCGAGCATGCGAGGGACATGGCCCGGTTCTCTTGGAACGCGCCGAGTCGGTGTACGGCGTCAAGCCCCCGAGCATGCGAGGGACTTGGCCTGGTTCTCTTGGAACGCGCCGAGTCGGTGTACGGCGCCCAGCCCCCGAGCATGCGAGGGACTTGGCTTGGTTCTCTTGGAACGCGCCGAGTTGGTGTACGGCGCCAAGCCCCCGAGCATGCGAGGGACTTGGCCTGGTTCTCATGGAACACGCTGAATCGATGTACGGCGCCCAGCCCCCGAGCATGGGAGGGACTTGGCCTGGTTCTCTTGGAACACGCCGAGTCGATGTGCGGCGCCCAGCCCCCGAGCATGCGCGGGACTTGGCCTGGTTCCCTTGGAACGCGCCGAGTCGATGTGCGGCGCCCAGCCCCTGAGCATGCGAGGGACTTGGCCTGGTTCCCTTGGAATGCGCCGAGTTGGTGTACGGCGCCCAGCCCCCGAGCATGCGAGGGACTTGGCTTGGTTCTCATGGAACATGCCGAGTCAGTGTACGGCGCCAGCCCCCGAGCATGTGAGGGACTTGGCCTGGTTCTCTTGGAACGCGCCGAGTCGGTGTACGGCGCCAAGCCCCCGAGCATGCGAGGGACTTGGCCTGGTTCTCCTAGAACGCGCCGAGTCGATGTGTGGCGCCCAGCCCTCGAGCATGCGAGGGACTTGGCCTGGTTCTCCTAGAACGCGCCGAGTCGATGTGTGGCGCCCAGCCCTCGAGCATGCGAGGGACTTGGCCTGGTTCTCCTAGAACGCGCCGAGTCGATGTGTGGCGCCCAGCCCTCGAGCATGCGAGGGACTTGGCCTGGTTCTCCTAGAACGCGCCGAGTCGATGTGTGGCGCCCAGCCCTCGAGCATGCGAGGGACTTGGCCTGGTTCTCCTAGAACGCGCCGAGTCGATGTCCGGCGCCCAGCCCCCGAGCATGCGAGGGACTTGGCCTGGTTCCCTTGGAACGCGCCGAGTCGTCTTCCGGCGCCAAGCCCCCGAGCATGCGAGGGACTTGGCCTGGTTCCCTTGGAACGCGCCGAGTCATCTTCCGACGCCCAGCCCCCAAGCATGCGAGGGACTTGGCCTGGTTCTCTAGGAA
>OAMR01000386.1:693292-719489 GCA_900205405.1 Echinochloa crus-galli | reverse complement strand
AACTTGGCTTGGTTCTCATGGAACACACCGAATCTGTGTACGGCGCCCAGCCCCCGAGCATGCGAGGGACTCGGCCTGGTTATCTTGGAACACGCCGAGTCGATGTGCGGCGCCCAGCCCCCCAGCATGCGAGGGACTTGGCCTGGTTCCCTTGGAACGCGCCGAGTCGATGTGCGGCGCACAGCCCCCGAGCATGCGAGGGACTTGTCCTGGTTCCCTTGGAACGCGCCGAGTCGGTGTACGGCGCCCAGCCCCGAGCATGCGAGGGACTTGGCCTGGTTCTCTTGGAACGCGCCGAGTCGGTGTACGGCGCCTAGCCCCCGAGCATGCGAGGGACTTGGCTTGGTTCTCATGGAACATGCCGAGTCGGTGTACGGCGCCCAGCCCCCGAACATGCGAGGGACTTGGCCTGGTTCTCTTAGAACGCGCCGAGTCGGTGTACGGCGCCAAGCCCCCGAGCATGCGAGGGACTTGGCTTAGTTCTCTTGGAACGCGCAGAGTCGGTGTACGGCGCCCAGCCCAGAGCATGCGAGGGACTTGGCTTGGTTCTCTTGGAACGCGACGAGTCGGTGTACGGCGCCCAGCCCCCGAGCATGCGAGGGACTTGGCTTGGTTCTCATGGAACACGCCGAATCGGTGTACGGCGGCCAGCCCCCGAGCATGCGAGGGACTCGGCCTGGTTCTCTTGGAACACGCAGAGTCGATGTGCGGCGCCCAGCCCCCGAGCATGCGAGGGACTTGGCCTGGTTCCCTTGGAACACGCCGAGTCCGTGTACGGCGCCCAGCCCCCGAGCATGCGAGGGACTTGGCTTGATTCTCATGGAACACACCGAGTCGGTGTACGGCGCCCAGCCCCGAGCATGCGAGGGACTTGGCCTGGTTCTCATGGAACATGCCGAGTCGGTGTACGGCGCCCAGCCCCCGAGCATGCGAGGGACTTGGCTAGGTTCTCTTGGAACGCGCTGAGTCGGTGTACGGCGCCCAGCCCCCGAGCCTGCGAGGGACTTGGCCTGGTTCTCATGGAATGCGCCGAGTCGGTGTACGTCGCCCAGCCCCCGAGCATGTGAGGGACTTGGCCTGGTTCCCTTGGAACACGCCGAGTCGATGTGCGGCGCCCATCCCCCGAGCATGCGAGGGACTTGGCCTGGTTCCCTTGGAACGCGCCGAGTCGATGTACGGCGCCCAGCCCCCGAGCATGCGAGGGACATGGCTTGGTTCTCTTGGAACGCGACGAGTCGGTGTACGGCGCCCAGCCCCAGAGCATGCGAGGGACATGGCTTGGTTCTCTTGGAACGCGACGAGTAGGGACATGGCCTGGTTCCCTTGGAACGTGCCGAGTCGGTGTATGGCGCCCAGCCCCCGAGCATGCGAGGGACTTGGCCAGGTTCTCTTGGAACGCGCCGAGACGGTGTACGGCGCCCAGCCCCCGAGCATGCGAGGGACTTTGCTTGATTCTCATGGAACACGCTGATTCGGTGTACGGCGCCCAGCCTCCGAGCATGCGAGGGACTTGGCCTGGTTCTCTTGGAACGCGCCGAGTCGGTGTACGGCGCCCAGCCCCCGAGCATGCGAGGGACTCGGCCTGGTTCTCTTGGAACACACCGAGTCGATATGCGGCGCCTAGCCCCCGAGCATGCGAGTGACTTGGCCTGGTTCCCTTGGAACGCGCCGAGTCGGTGTACGGCGCCCAGCCCCTGAGCATGCGAGGGACTTGGCCTGGTTCCCTTGGAATGCGCCGAGTCGGTGTACGGCGCCCAGCCCCCGAGCATGCGAGGGACTTGGCCTGGTTCTCTTGGAACGCGCCGCGTCGGTGTACGGCGCCCAGCCCCCAAGCATGCGAGGGACTTGGCTTGGTTCTCATGGAACATGCCGAGTCAGTGTACGGCGCCTTCCCCCGAGCATGCGAGGGACTTGGCCTGGTTCTCTTGGAACGCGCCGAGTCGGTGTACGGCGCCAAGCCGCCGAGCATGCGAGGGACTTGGCTTAGTTCTCTTGGAACTGTCTCTTATACACATCTAGATGTGTATAAGAGACAGGCCCCCGAGCATGCGAGGGACTTGGCTTGGTTCTCATGGAACACGCCGAGTCTGTCTCTTATACACATCTAGATGTGTATAAGAGACAGGCCCCCGAGCATGCGAGGGACTTGGCTTGGTTCTCATGGAACACGCCGAGTCTGTCTCTTATACACATCTAGATGTGTATAAGAGACAGGCCCCCGAGCATGCGAGGGACTTGGCTTGGTTCTCATGGAACACGCCGAGTCTGTCTCTTATACACATCTAGATGTGTATAAGAGACAGGCCCCCGAGCATGCGAGGGACTTGGCTTGGTTCTCATGGAACACGCCGAGTCTGTCTCTTATACACATCTAGATGTGTATAAGAGACAGGCCCCCGAGCATGCGAGGGACTTGGCTTGGTTCTCATGGAACACGCCGAGTCTGTCTCTTATACACATCTAGATGTGTATAAGAGACAGGCCCCCGAGCATGCGAGGGACTTGGCTTGGTTCTCATGGAACACGCCGAGTCTGTCTCTTATACACATCTAGATGTGTATAAGAGACAGGCCCCCGAGCATGCGAGGGACTTGGCTTGGTTCTCATGGAACACGCCGAGTCTGTCTCTTATACACATCTAGATGTGTATAAGAGACAGGCCCCCGAGCATGCGAGGGACTTGGCTTGGTTCTCATGGAACACGCCGAGTCTGTCTCTTATACACATCTAGATGTGTATAAGAGACAGGCCCCCGAGCATGCGAGGGACTTGGCTTGGTTCTCATGGAACACGCCGAGTCTGTCTCTTATACACATCTAGATGTGTATAAGAGACAGGCCCCCGAGCATGCGAGGGACTTGGCTTGGTTCTCATGGAACACGCCGAGTCTGTCTCTTATACAC
Organism: Echinochloa crus-galli; assembly: GCA_900205405.1. NCBI lineage: Eukaryota > Viridiplantae > Streptophyta > Magnoliopsida > Poales > Poaceae > Echinochloa > Echinochloa crus-galli. Next base: position 716,586 of record OAMR01000386.1, on the reverse strand, counting down.
ATCTAGATGTGTATAAGAGACAGGCCCCCGAGCATGCGAGGGACTTGGCTTGGTTCTCATGGAACACGCCGAGTCTGTCTCTTATACACATCTAGATGTGTATAAGAGACAGGCCCCCGAGCATGCGAGGGACTTGGCTTGGTTCTCATGGAACACGCCGAGTCTGTCTCTTATACACATCTAGATGTGTATAAGAGACAGGCCCCCGAGCATGCGAGGGACTTGGCTTGGTTCTCATGGAACACGCCGAGTCTGTCTCTTATACACATCTAGATGTGTATAAGAGACAGGCCCCCGAGCATGCGAGGGACTTGGCTTGGTTCTCATGGAACACGCCGAGTCTGTCTCTTATACACATCTAGATGTGTATAAGAGACAGGCCCCCGAGCATGCGAGGGACTTGGCTTGGTTCTCATGGAACACGCCGAGTCTGTCTCTTATACACATCTAGATGTGTATAAGAGACAGGCCCCCGAGCATGCGAGGGACTTGGCTTGGTTCTCATGGAACACGCCGAGTCTGTCTCTTATACACATCTAGATGTGTATAAGAGACAGGCCCCCGAGCATGCGAGGGACTTGGCTTGGTTCTCATGGAACACGCCGAGTCTGTCTCTTATACACATCTAGATGTGTATAAGAGACAGGCCCCCGAGCATGCGAGGGACTTGGCTTGGTTCTCATGGAACACGCCGAGTCTGTCTCTTATACACATCTAGATGTGTATAAGAGACAGGCCCCCGAGCATGCGAGGGACTTGGCTTGGTTCTCATGGAACACGCCGAGTCTGTCTCTTATACACATCTAGATGTGTATAAGAGACAGGCCCCCGAGCATGCGAGGGACTTGGCTTGGTTCTCATGGAACACGCCGAGTCTGTCTCTTATACACATCTAGATGTGTATAAGAGACAGGCCCCCGAGCATGCGAGGGACTTGGCTTGGTTCTCATGGAACACGCCGAGTCTGTCTCTTATACACATCTAGATGTGTATAAGAGACAGGCCCCCGAGCATGCGAGGGACTTGGCTTGGTTCTCATGGAACACGCCGAGTCTGTCTCTTATACACATCTAGATGTGTATAAGAGACAGGTGTACGGCGCCCAGCCCCCGAGCATGCGAGGGACTTGGCCTTGTTCTCATGGAACACGCCGAGTCGGTGTACGTCGCCCAGCCCCCGAGCATGCGAGGGACTTGGCCTGGTTCCCTTCGAACACGCCGAGTCGATGTGCGGCGCCCATCCCCCGAGCATGCGAGGGACTTGGCCTGGTTCCCTTGGAACGCGCCTAGTCGATGTACGGCGCCCAGCCCCCGAGCATGCGAGGGACTAGGCCTGGTTCTCTTGGAACGCGCCGTGTCGGTGTACGGCGCCAAGCCCCCGAGCATGCGAGGGACATGGCTTCGTTCTCTTGGAACGCGCCGAGTCGGTGTACGGCGCCCAGCCCCCGAGCATGCGAGGGACTTGGCTTGCTTCTCTTGGAACGCGCCGAGTCGATGTGCGGCGCCCAGCCCTTGAGCATGCGAGGGACTTGGCTTGGTCCTCTTGGAACGCGCCGAGTCGGTGTACGGCGCCAAGCCCCCGAGCATGCGAGGGACTTGGCCTGGTTCCCTTCGAACACGCCGAGTCGATGTGCGGCGGGCTTGATTCTCATGGAACACGCTGAGTCGGTGTACGGCGCCCAGCCTCCGAGCATGCGAGGGACTTGGCCTGGTACTCTTGGAACGCGCCGAGTCGGTGTATGGCGCCCAGCCCCCGAGCATGCGAGGGACTTGGCCTGGTTCTCTTGGCACGCACCGAGTCGGTGTACGGTGTCCATCCCCCGAGCATGCGAGGGACATGGCCTGGTTTCGATGTACGGCGTCCAGCCCCCGAGCATGCGAGGGACTTGGCCTGGTTCTCTTGGCACGCACCAAGTCGATGTACGGCGTCCAGCCCCCGAGCATGCGAGGGACTTGGCCTGGTTCTCTTGGCACGCACCAAGTCGATGTACGGCGTCCAGCCCCCGAGCATGCGAGGGACTTGGCCTGGTTCTCTTGGCACGCACCAAGTCGATGTACGGTGCCCAGCCCCCGAGCATGCGAGGGACTTGGCCTGGTTCTCTTGGCACGCACCGAGTCGGTGTACGGCGCCCGGCCCCCGAGCATGCGAGGGACTTGGCCTGGTTCTCTTGGAACGCGCCGAGTCGGTGTACGGCGCCCATCCCCCGAGCATGCGAGGGACTTGGCCTGGTTCTCATGGAACACGCCGAGTCGGTGTACGGCGCCCTGCCCCGAGCATGCGAGGGACTCGGCCTGGTTCTCTTGGAACACGCCGAGTCGATGTACGACGCCCAGCCCCCGAGCATGCGAGGGACTTATGCGAGGGACTTGGCCTGGTTCCCTTGGAACGCGCCGAGTCGATGTGCAGCGCACAGCCCCCGAGCATGCGAGGGACTTATGCGAGGGACTTGGCCTGGTTCCCTTGGAACGCGCCGAGTCGATGTGCAGCGCACAGCCCCCGAGCATGCGAGGGACTTATGCGAGGGACTTGGCCTGGTTCCCTTGGAACGCGCCGAGTCGATGTGCAGCGCACAGCCCCCGAGCATGCGAGGGACTTATGCGAGGGACTTGGCCTGGTTCCCTTGGAACGCGCCGAGTCGATGTGCAGCGCACAGCCCCCGAGCATGCGAGGGACTTATGCGAGGGACTTGGCCTGGTTCCCTTGGAACGCGCCGAGTCGATGTGCAGCGCACAGCCCCCGAGCATGCGAGGGACTTATGCGAGGGACTTGGCCTGGTTCCCTTGGAACGCGCCGAGTCGATGTGCAGCGCACAGCCCCCGAGCATGCGAGGGACTTATGCGAGGGACTTGGCCTGGTTCCCTTGGAACGCGCCGAGTCGATGTGCAGCGCACAGCCCCCGAGCATGCGAGGGACTTATGCGAGGGACTTGGCCTGGTTCCCTTGGAACGCGCCGAGTCGATGTGCAGCGCACAGCCCCCGAGCATGCGAGGGACTTATGCGAGGGACTTGGCCTGGTTCCCTTGGAACGCGCCGAGTCGATGTGCAGCGCACAGCCCCCGAGCATGCGAGGGACTTATGCGAGGGACTTGGCCTGGTTCCCTTGGAACGCGCCGAGTCGATGTGCAGCGCACAGCCCCCGAGCATGCGAGGGACTTATGCGAGGGACTTGGCCTGGTTCCCTTGGAACGCGCCGAGTCGATGTGCAGCGCACAGCCCCCGAGCATGCGAGGGACTTATGCGAGGGACTTGGCCTGGTTCTCTTGGAACGCGCCGAGTCGGTGTACGGCGCCCTGCCCCGAGCATGCGAGGGACTCGGCCTGGTTCTCTTGGAACACGCCGAGTCGATGTGCGGCGCCCAGCCCCCGAGCATGCGAGGGACTTGGCCTGGTTCCCTTGGAACGCGCCGAGTCGATGTGCAGCGCACAGCCCCCGAGCATGCGAGGGACTTGGCCTGGTTCTCTTGGAACGCGCCGAGTCGGTGTACGGCGCCCAGCCCCCGAGCATGCGAGGGACTTGGCCTGGTTCTCTTGGAACGCGCCGAGTCGGTGTACGGCGCCAAGCCCCCGAGCATGCGAGGGACTTGGCTTGGTTCTCTTGGAACGCGCCGAGTTGGTGTACGGCGCCCAGCCCCCGAGCATGCGAGGGACTTGGCCTGGTTCTCATGGAACACGCTGAATCGATGTACGGCGCCCAGCCCCCGAGCATGCGAGGGACTTGGTCTGGTTCTCTTGGAACACGCCGAGTCGATGTGCGGCGCCCAGCCCCCGAGCATGCGCGGGACTTGGCCTGGTTCCCTTGGAACGCGCCGAGTCGATGTGCGGCGCCCAGCCCCCGAGCATGCGAGGGACTTGGCTTGGTTCTCTTGGAACGCGCAGAGTCGGTGTACGGCGCCCAGCCCCAGAGCATGCGAGGGACTTGGCTTGGTTCTCTTGGAACGCTACGAGTCGGTGTACGACGCCCAGCCCCCGAGCATGCGAGGGACTTGGCTTGGTTCTCATGGAACACGCCGAATCGGTGTACGGCGCCCAGCTGTAACACCCAAAATTTTCAATTTTAAAATTTTTGGCATTTAATTAATTATTTAATGCTCTCACCTATTTTATAAAGGCTAAATAATAATTTTCTAAGATTTAAAATCAAATATAAGTGATAGAAACATCTATTGTTGCATTCATGCTGCTGCATTTATTTTTGTATAGGTGTACGGCGCCCAGCCCCCAAGCATGCGAGGGACTCGGCCTGGTTCTCTTGGAACACACCGAGTCGATGTGCGGCGCCCAACCCCCGAGCATGCGAGGGACTTGGCCTGGTTCCCTTGGAACGCGCCGAGTCGATGTGCGGCGCCCAGCCCCCGAGCATGCGAGGGACTTAGCCTAGTTCTCTTGGAACGCGCCGAGTTATTTTCCGGCGCCCAACCGCGCCGAGTCGGTGTACGGAGCCCAGCCCCCGAGCATGCGAGGGACTTGGCCTGGTTCTCTTGGAACGCGCCGAGTCGGTGTACGGCGCCCAGCCCCGAGCATGCGAGGGACTTGGCCTGGTTCCCTTGGAACGCGCCGAGTCGGGGTACGGCGCCCAGCCCCCGAGCATGCGAGGGACTCGGCCTGGTTCTCTTGGAACACGCCGAGGCGATGGGCGGCGCCCAGCCCCCGAGCATGCGAGGGACTCGGCCTGGTTCTCTTGGAACACGCCGAGGCGATGGGCGGCGCCCAGCCCCCGAGCATGCGAGGGACTCGGCCTGGTTCTCTTGGAACACGCCGAGGCGATGGGCGGCGCCCAGCCCCCGAGCATGCGAGGGACTCGGCCTGGTTCTCTTGGAACACGCCGAGGCGATGGGCGGCGCCCAGCCCCCGAGCATGCGAGGGACTCGGCCTGGTTCTCTTGGAACACGCCGAGGCGATGGGCGGCGCCCAGCCCCCGAGCATGCGAGGGACTCGGCCTGGTTCTCTTGGAACACGCCGAGGCGATGGGCGGCGCCCAGCCCCCGAGCATGCGAGGGACTCGGCCTGGTTCTCTTGGAACACGCCGAGGCGATGGGCGGCGCCCAGCCCCCGAGCATGCGAGGGACTCGGCCTGGTTCTCTTGGAACACGCCGAGGCGATGGGCGGCGCCCAGCCCCCGAGCATGCGAGGGACTCGGCCTGGTTCTCTTGGAACACGCCGAGGCGATGGGCGGCGCCCAGCCCCCGAGCATGCGAGGGACTCGGCCTGGTTCTCTTGGAACACGCCGAGGCGATGGGCGGCGCCCAGCCCCCGAGCATGCGAGGGACTCGGCCTGGTTCTCTTGGAACACGCCGAGGCGATGGGCGGCGCCCAGCCCCCGAGCATGCGAGGGACTCGGCCTGGTTCTCTTGGAACACGCCGAGGCGATGGGCGGCGCCCAGCCCCCGAGCATGCGAGGGACTCGGCCTGGTTCTCTTGGAACACGCCGAGGCGATGGGCGGCGCCCAGCCCCCGAGCATGCGAGGGACTCGGCCTGGTTCTCTTGGAACACGCCGAGGCGATGGGCGGCGCCCAGCCCCCGAGCATGCGAGGGACTCGGCCTGGTTCTCTTGGAACACGCCGAGGCGATGGGCGGCGCCCAGCCCCCGAGCATGCGAGGGACTCGGCCTGGTTCTCTTGGAACACGCCGAGGCGATGGGCGGCGCCCAGCCCCCGAGCATGCGAGGGACTCGGCCTGGTTCTCTTGGAACACGCCGAGGCGATGGGCGGCGCCCAGCCCCCGAGCATGCGAGGGACTCGGCCTGGTTCTCTTGGAACACGCCGAGGCGATGGGCGGCGCCCAGCCCCCGAGCATGCGAGGGACTCGGCCTGGTTCTCTTGGAACACGCCGAGGCGATGGGCGGCGCCCAGCCCCCGAGCATGCGAGGGACTCGGCCTGGTTCTCTTGGAACACGCCGAGGCGATGGGCGGCGCCCAGCCCCCGAGCATGCGAGGGACTCGGCCTGGTTCTCTTGGAACACGCCGAGGCGATGGGCGGCGCCCAGCCCCCGAGCATGCGAGGGACTCGGCCTGGTTCTCTTGGAACACGCCGAGGCGATGGGCGGCGCCCAGCCCCCGAGCATGCGAGGGACTCGGCCTGGTTCTCTTGGAACACGCCGAGGCGATGGGCGGCGCCCAGCCCCCGAGCATGCGAGGGACTCGGCCTGGTTCTCTTGGAACACGCCGAGGCGATGGGCGGCGCCCAGCCCCCGAGCATGCGAGGGACTCGGCCTGGTTCTCTTGGAACACGCCGAGGCGATGGGCGGCGCCCAGCCCCCGAGCATGCGAGGGACTCGGCCTGGTTCTCTTGGAACACGCCGAGGCGATGGGCGGCGCCCAGCCCCCGAGCATGCGAGGGACTCGGCCTGGTTCTCTTGGAACACGCCGAGGCGATGGGCGGCGCCCAGCCCCCGAGCATGCGAGGGACTCGGCCTGGTTCTCTTGGAACACGCCGAGGCGATGGGCGGCGCCCAGCCCCCGAGCATGCGAGGGACTCGGCCTGGTTCTCTTGGAACACGCCGAGGCGATGGGCGGCGCCCAGCCCCCGAGCATGCGAGGGACTCGGCCTGGTTCTCTTGGAACACGCCGAGGCGATGGGCGGCGCCCAGCCCCCGAGCATGCGAGGGACTCGGCCTGGTTCTCTTGGAACACGCCGAGGCGATGGGCGGCGCCCAGCCCCCGAGCATGCGAGGGACTCGGCCTGGTTCTCTTGGAACACGCCGAGGCGATGGGCGGCGCCCAGCCCCCGAGCATGCGAGGGACTCGGCCTGGTTCTCTTGGAACACGCCGAGGCGATGGGCGGCGCCCAGCCCCCGAGCATGCGAGGGACTCGGCCTGGTTCTCTTGGAACACGCCGAGGCGATGGGCGGCGCCCAGCCCCCGAGCATGCGAGGGACTCGGCCTGGTTCTCTTGGAACACGCCGAGGCGATGGGCGGCGCCCAGCCCCCGAGCATGCGAGGGACTCGGCCTGGTTCTCTTGGAACACGCCGAGGCGATGGGCGGCGCCCAGCCCCCGAGCATGCGAGGGACTCGGCCTGGTTCTCTTGGAACACGCCGAGGCGATGGGCGGCGCCCAGCCCCCGAGCATGCGAGGGACTCGGCCTGGTTCTCTTGGAACACGCCGAGGCGATGGGCGGCGCCCAGCCCCCGAGCATGCGAGGGACTCGGCCTGGTTCTCTTGGAACACGCCGAGGCGATGGGCGGCGCCCAGCCCCCGAGCATGCGAGGGACTCGGCCTGGTTCTCTTGGAACACGCCGAGGCGATGGGCGGCGCCCAGCCCCCGAGCATGCGAGGGACTCGGCCTGGTTCTCTTGGAACACGCCGAGGCGATGGGCGGCGCCCAGCCCCCGAGCATGCGAGGGACTCGGCCTGGTTCTCTTGGAACACGCCGAGGCGATGGGCGGCGCCCAGCCCCCGAGCATGCGAGGGACTCGGCCTGGTTCTCTTGGAACACGCCGAGGCGATGGGCGGCGCCCAGCCCCCGAGCATGCGAGGGACTCGGCCTGGTTCTCTTGGAACACGCCGAGGCGATGGGCGGCGCCCAGCCCCCGAGCATGCGAGGGACTCGGCCTGGTTCTCTTGGAACACGCCGAGGCGATGGGCGGCGCCCAGCCCCCGAGCATGCGAGGGACTCGGCCTGGTTCTCTTGGAACACGCCGAGGCGATGGGCGGCGCCCAGCCCCCGAGCATGCGAGGGACTCGGCCTGGTTCTCTTGGAACACGCCGAGGCGATGGGCGGCGCCCAGCCCCCGAGCATGCGAGGGACTCGGCCTGGTTCTCTTGGAACACGCCGAGGCGATGGGCGGCGCCCAGCCCCCGAGCATGCGAGGGACTCGGCCTGGTTCTCTTGGAACACGCCGAGGCGATGGGCGGCGCCCAGCCCCCGAGCATGCGAGGGACTCGGCCTGGTTCTCTTGGAACACGCCGAGGCGATGGGCGGCGCCCAGCCCCCGAGCATGCGAGGGACTCGGCCTGGTTCTCTTGGAACACGCCGAGGCGATGGGCGGCGCCCAGCCCCCGAGCATGCGAGGGACTCGGCCTGGTTCTCTTGGAACACGCCGAGGCGATGGGCGGCGCCCAGCCCCCGAGCATGCGAGGGACTCGGCCTGGTTCTCTTGGAACACGCCGAGGCGATGGGCGGCGCCCAGCCCCCGAGCATGCGAGGGACTCGGCCTGGTTCTCTTGGAACACGCCGAGGCGATGGGCGGCGCCCAGCCCCCGAGCATGCGAGGGACTCGGCCTGGTTCTCTTGGAACACGCCGAGGCGATGGGCGGCGCCCAGCCCCCGAGCATGCGAGGGACTCGGCCTGGTTCTCTTGGAACACGCCGAGGCGATGGGCGGCGCCCAGCCCCCGAGCATGCGAGGGACTCGGCCTGGTTCTCTTGGAACACGCCGAGGCGATGGGCGGCGCCCAGCCCCCGAGCATGCGAGGGACTCGGCCTGGTTCTCTTGGAACACGCCGAGGCGATGGGCGGCGCCCAGCCCCCGAGCATGCGAGGGACTCGGCCTGGTTCTCTTGGAACACGCCGAGGCGATGGGCGGCGCCCAGCCCCCGAGCATGCGAGGGACTCGGCCTGGTTCTCTTGGAACACGCCGAGGCGATGGGCGGCGCCCAGCCCCCGAGCATGCGAGGGACTCGGCCTGGTTCTCTTGGAACACGCCGAGGCGATGGGCGGCGCCCAGCCCCCGAGCATGCGAGGGACTCGGCCTGGTTCTCTTGGAACACGCCGAGGCGATGGGCGGCGCCCAGCCCCCGAGCATGCGAGGGACTCGGCCTGGTTCTCTTGGAACACGCCGAGGCGATGGGCGGCGCCCAGCCCCCGAGCATGCGAGGGACTCGGCCTGGTTCTCTTGGAACACGCCGAGGCGATGGGCGGCGCCCAGCCCCCGAGCATGCGAGGGACTCGGCCTGGTTCTCTTGGAACACGCCGAGGCGATGGGCGGCGCCCAGCCCCCGAGCATGCGAGGGACTTGGCCTGGTTCCCTTGGAACGCGCCGAGTCGATGTGCGGCGCACAGCCCCCGAGCATGCGAGGGACTTGGCCTGGTTCCCTTGGAACGCGCCGAGTCCGTGTACGGCGCCCAGCCCCCGAGCATGCGAGGGACTTGGCCTGGTTCTCTTGGAACGCGCCGAGTCGGTGTACGGTGGCTTGGTTCTCTTGGAACGCGCCGAGTCGTAGTCCGGCGCCCAGCCCTCGAGCTTGCGAGGGACTTGGCTTGGTTCTCTTGGAACGCGCCGAGTCGTAGTCCGGCGCCCAGCCCTCGAGCTTGCGAGGGACTTGGCTTGGTTCTCTTGGAACGCGCCGAGTCGTAGTCCGGCGCCCAGCCCTCGAGCTTGCGAGGGACTTGGCTTGGTTCTCTTGGAACGCGCCGAGTCGTAGTCCGGCGCCCAGCCCTCGAGCTTGCGAGGGACTTGGCTTGGTTCTCTTGGAACGCGCCGAGTCGTAGTCCGGCGCCCAGCCCTCGAGCTTGCGAGGGACTTGGCTTGGTTCTCTTGGAACGCGCCGAGTCGTAGTCCGGCGCCCAGCCCTCGAGCTTGCGAGGGACTTGGCTTGGTTCTCTTGGAACGCGCCGAGTCGTAGTCCGGCGCCCAGCCCTCGAGCTTGCGAGGGACTTGGCTTGGTTCTCTTGGAACGCGCCGAGTCGTAGTCCGGCGCCCAGCCCTCGAGCTTGCGAGGGACTTGGCTTGGTTCTCTTGGAACGCGCCGAGTCGTAGTCCGGCGCCCAGCCCTCGAGCTTGCGAGGGACTTGGCTTGGTTCTCTTGGAACGCGCCGAGTCGTAGTCCGGCGCCCAGCCCTCGAGCTTGCGAGGGACTTGGCTTGGTTCTCTTGGAACGCGCCGAGTCGTAGTCCGGCGCCCAGCCCTCGAGCTTGCGAGGGACTTGGCTTGGTTCTCTTGGAACGCGCCGAGTCGTAGTCCGGCGCCCAGCCCTCGAGCTTGCGAGGGACTTGGCTTGGTTCTCTTGGAACGCGCCGAGTCGTAGTCCGGCGCCCAGCCCTCGAGCTTGCGAGGGACTTGGCTTGGTTCTCTTGGAACGCGCCGAGTCGTAGTCCGGCGCCCAGCCCTCGAGCTTGCGAGGGACTTGGCTTGGTTCTCTTGGAACGCGCCGAGTCGTAGTCCGGCGCCCAGCCCTCGAGCTTGCGAGGGACTTGGCTTGGTTCTCTTGGAACGCGCCGAGTCGTAGTCCGGCGCCCAGCCCTCGAGCTTGCGAGGGACTTGGCTTGGTTCTCTTGGAACGCGCCGAGTCGTAGTCCGGCGCCCAGCCCTCGAGCTTGCGAGGGACTTGGCTTGGTTCTCTTGGAACGCGCCGAGTCGTAGTCCGGCGCCCAGCCCTCGAGCTTGCGAGGGACTTGGCTTGGTTCTCTTGGAACGCGCCGAGTCGTAGTCCGGCGCCCAGCCCTCGAGCTTGCGAGGGACTTGGCTTGGTTCTCTTGGAACGCGCCGAGTCGTAGTCCGGCGCCCAGCCCTCGAGCTTGCGAGGGACTTGGCTTGGTTCTCTTGGAACGCGCCGAGTCGTAGTCCGGCGCCCAGCCCTCGAGCTTGCGAGGGACTTGGCTTGGTTCTCTTGGAACGCGCCGAGTCGTAGTCCGGCGCCCAGCCCTCGAGCTTGCGAGGGACTTGGCTTGGTTCTCTTGGAACGCGCCGAGTCGTAGTCCGGCGCCCAGCCCTCGAGCTTGCGAGGGACTTGGCTTGGTTCTCTTGGAACGCGCCGAGTCGTAGTCCGGCGCCCAGCCCTCGAGCTTGCGAGGGACTTGGCTTGGTTCTCTTGGAACGCGCCGAGTCGTAGTCCGGCGCCCAGCCCTCGAGCTTGCGAGGGACTTGGCTTGGTTCTCTTGGAACGCGCCGAGTCGTAGTCCGGCGCCCAGCCCTCGAGCTTGCGAGGGACTTGGCTTGGTTCTCTTGGAACGCGCCGAGTCGTAGTCCGGCGCCCAGCCCTCGAGCTTGCGAGGGACTTGGCTTGGTTCTCTTGGAACGCGCCGAGTCGTAGTCCGGCGCCCAGCCCTCGAGCTTGCGAGGGACTTGGCTTGGTTCTCTTGGAACGCGCCGAGTCGTAGTCCGGCGCCCAGCCCTCGAGCTTGCGAGGGACTTGGCTTGGTTCTCTTGGAACGCGCCGAGTCGTAGTCCGGCGCCCAGCCCTCGAGCTTGCGAGGGACTTGGCTTGGTTCTCTTGGAACGCGCCGAGTCGTAGTCCGGCGCCCAGCCCTCGAGCTTGCGAGGGACTTGGCTTGGTTCTCTTGGAACGCGCCGAGTCGTAGTCCGGCGCCCAGCCCTCGAGCTTGCGAGGGACTTGGCTTGGTTCTCTTGGAACGCGCCGAGTCGTAGTCCGGCGCCCAGCCCTCGAGCTTGCGAGGGACTTGGCTTGGTTCTCTTGGAACGCGCCGAGTCGTAGTCCGGCGCCCAGCCCTCGAGCTTGCGAGGGACTTGGCTTGGTTCTCTTGGAACGCGCCGAGTCGTAGTCCGGCGCCCAGCCCTCGAGCTTGCGAGGGACTTGGCTTGGTTCTCTTGGAACGCGCCGAGTCGTAGTCCGGCGCCCAGCCCTCGAGCTTGCGAGGGACTTGGCTTGGTTCTCTTGGAACGCGCCGAGTCGTAGTCCGGCGCCCAGCCCTCGAGCTTGCGAGGGACTTGGCTTGGTTCTCTTGGAACGCGCCGAGTCGTAGTCCGGCGCCCAGCCCTCGAGCTTGCGAGGGACTTGGCTTGGTTCTCTTGGAACGCGCCGAGTCGTAGTCCGGCGCCCAGCCCTCGAGCTTGCGAGGGACTTGGCTTGGTTCTCTTGGAACGCGCCGAGTCGTAGTCCGGCGCCCAGCCCTCGAGCTTGCGAGGGACTTGGCTTGGTTCTCTTGGAACGCGCCGAGTCGTAGTCCGGCGCCCAGCCCTCGAGCTTGCGAGGGACTTGGCTTGGTTCTCTTGGAACGCGCCGAGTCGTAGTCCGGCGCCCAGCCCTCGAGCTTGCGAGGGACTTGGCTTGGTTCTCTTGGAACGCGCCGAGTCGTAGTCCGGCGCCCAGCCCTCGAGCTTGCGAGGGACTTGGCTTGGTTCTCTTGGAACGCGCCGAGTCGTAGTCCGGCGCCCAGCCCTCGAGCTTGCGAGGGACTTGGCTTGGTTCTCTTGGAACGCGCCGAGTCGTAGTCCGGCGCCCAGCCCTCGAGCTTGCGAGGGACTTGGCTTGGTTCTCTTGGAACGCGCCGAGTCGTAGTCCGGCGCCCAGCCCTCGAGCTTGCGAGGGACTTGGCTTGGTTCTCTTGGAACGCGCCGAGTCGTAGTCCGGCGCCCAGCCCTCGAGCTTGCGAGGGACTTGGCTTGGTTCTCTTGGAACGCGCCGAGTCGTAGTCCGGCGCCCAGCCCTCGAGCTTGCGAGGGACTTGGCTTGGTTCTCTTGGAACGCGCCGAGTCGTAGTCCGGCGCCCAGCCCTCGAGCTTGCGAGGGACTTGGCTTGGTTCTCTTGGAACGCGCCGAGTCGTAGTCCGGCGCCCAGCCCTCGAGCTTGCGAGGGACTTGGCTTGGTTCTCTTGGAACGCGCCGAGTCGTAGTCCGGCGCCCAGCCCTCGAGCTTGCGAGGGACTTGGCTTGGTTCTCTTGGAACGCGCCGAGTCGTAGTCCGGCGCCCAGCCCTCGAGCTTGCGAGGGACTTGGCTTGGTTCTCTTGGAACGCGCCGAGTCGTAGTCCGGCGCCCAGCCCTCGAGCTTGCGAGGGACTTGGCTTGGTTCTCTTGGAACGCGCCGAGTCGTAGTCCGGCGCCCAGCCCTCGAGCTTGCGAGGGACTTGGCTTGGTTCTCTTGGAACGCGCCGAGTCGTAGTCCGGCGCCCAGCCCTCGAGCTTGCGAGGGACTTGGCTTGGTTCTCTTGGAACGCGCCGAGTCGTAGTCCGGCGCCCAGCCCTCGAGCTTGCGAGGGACTTGGCTTGGTTCTCTTGGAACGCGCCGAGTCGTAGTCCGGCGCCCAGCCCTCGAGCTTGCGAGGGACTTGGCTTGGTTCTCTTGGAACGCGCCGAGTCGTAGTCCGGCGCCCAGCCCTCGAGCTTGCGAGGGACTTGGCTTGGTTCTCTTGGAACGCGCCGAGTCGTAGTCCGGCGCCCAGCCCTCGAGCTTGCGAGGGACTTGGCTTGGTTCTCTTGGAACGCGCCGAGTCGTAGTCCGGCGCCCAGCCCTCGAGCTTGCGAGGGACTTGGCTTGGTTCTCTTGGAACGCGCCGAGTCGTAGTCCGGCGCCCAGCCCTCGAGCTTGCGAGGGACTTGGCTTGGTTCTCTTGGAACGCGCCGAGTCGTAGTCCGGCGCCCAGCCCTCGAGCTTGCGAGGGACTTGGCTTGGTTCTCTTGGAACGCGCCGAGTCGTAGTCCGGCGCCCAGCCCTCGAGCTTGCGAGGGACTTGGCTTGGTTCTCTTGGAACGCGCCGAGTCGTAGTCCGGCGCCCAGCCCTCGAGCTTGCGAGGGACTTGGCTTGGTTCTCTTGGAACGCGCCGAGTCGTAGTCCGGCGCCCAGCCCTCGAGCTTGCGAGGGACTTGGCTTGGTTCTCTTGGAACGCGCCGAGTCGTAGTCCGGCGCCCAGCCCTCGAGCTTGCGAGGGACTTGGCTTGGTTCTCTTGGAACGCGCCGAGTCGTAGTCCGGCGCCCAGCCCTCGAGCTTGCGAGGGACTTGGCTTGGTTCTCTTGGAACGCGCCGAGTCGTAGTCCGGCGCCCAGCCCTCGAGCTTGCGAGGGACTTGGCTTGGTTCTCTTGGAACGCGCCGAGTCGTAGTCCGGCGCCCAGCCCTCGAGCTTGCGAGGGACTTGGCTTGGTTCTCTTGGAACGCGCCGAGTCGTAGTCCGGCGCCCAGCCCTCGAGCTTGCGAGGGACTTGGCTTGGTTCTCTTGGAACGCGCCGAGTCGTAGTCCGGCGCCCAGCCCTCGAGCTTGCGAGGGACTTGGCTTGGTTCTCTTGGAACGCGCCGAGTCGTAGTCCGGCGCCCAGCCCTCGAGCTTGCGAGGGACTTGGCTTGGTTCTCTTGGAACGCGCCGAGTCGTAGTCCGGCGCCCAGCCCTCGAGCTTGCGAGGGACTTGGCTTGGTTCTCTTGGAACGCGCCGAGTCGTAGTCCGGCGCCCAGCCCTCGAGCTTGCGAGGGACTTGGCTTGGTTCTCTTGGAACGCGCCGAGTCGTAGTCCGGCGCCCAGCCCTCGAGCTTGCGAGGGACTTGGCTTGGTTCTCTTGGAACGCGCCGAGTCGTAGTCCGGCGCCCAGCCCTCGAGCTTGCGAGGGACTTGGCTTGGTTCTCTTGGAACGCGCCGAGTCGTAGTCCGGCGCCCAGCCCTCGAGCTTGCGAGGGACTTGGCTTGGTTCTCTTGGAACGCGCCGAGTCGTAGTCCGGCGCCCAGCCCTCGAGCTTGCGAGGGACTTGGCTTGGTTCTCTTGGAACGCGCCGAGTCGTAGTCCGGCGCCCAGCCCTCGAGCTTGCGAGGGACTTGGCTTGGTTCTCTTGGAACGCGCCGAGTCGTAGTCCGGCGCCCAGCCCTCGAGCTTGCGAGGGACTTGGCTTGGTTCTCTTGGAACGCGCCGAGTCGTAGTCCGGCGCCCAGCCCTCGAGCTTGCGAGGGACTTGGCTTGGTTCTCTTGGAACGCGCCGAGTCGTAGTCCGGCGCCCAGCCCTCGAGCTTGCGAGGGACTTGGCTTGGTTCTCTTGGAACGCGCCGAGTCGTAGTCCGGCGCCCAGCCCTCGAGCTTGCGAGGGACTTGGCTTGGTTCTCTTGGAACGCGCCGAGTCGTAGTCCGGCGCCCAGCCCTCGAGCTTGCGAGGGACTTGGCTTGGTTCTCTTGGAACGCGCCGAGTCGTAGTCCGGCGCCCAGCCCTCGAGCTTGCGAGGGACTTGGCTTGGTTCTCTTGGAACGCGCCGAGTCGTAGTCCGGCGCCCAGCCCTCGAGCTTGCGAGGGACTTGGCTTGGTTCTCTTGGAACGCGCCGAGTCGTAGTCCGGCGCCCAGCCCTCGAGCTTGCGAGGGACTTGGCTTGGTTCTCTTGGAACGCGCCGAGTCGTAGTCCGGCGCCCAGCCCTCGAGCTTGCGAGGGACTTGGCTTGGTTCTCTTGGAACGCGCCGAGTCGTAGTCCGGCGCCCAGCCCTCGAGCTTGCGAGGGACTTGGCTTGGTTCTCTTGGAACGCGCCGAGTCGTAGTCCGGCGCCCAGCCCTCGAGCTTGCGAGGGACTTGGCTTGGTTCTCTTGGAACGCGCCGAGTCGTAGTCCGGCGCCCAGCCCTCGAGCTTGCGAGGGACTTGGCTTGGTTCTCTTGGAACGCGCCGAGTCGTAGTCCGGCGCCCAGCCCTCGAGCTTGCGAGGGACTTGGCTTGGTTCTCTTGGAACGCGCCGAGTCGTAGTCCGGCGCCCAGCCCTCGAGCTTGCGAGGGACTTGGCTTGGTTCTCTTGGAACGCGCCGAGTCGTAGTCCGGCGCCCAGCCCTCGAGCTTGCGAGGGACTTGGCTTGGTTCTCTTGGAACGCGCCGAGTCGTAGTCCGGCGCCCAGCCCTCGAGCTTGCGAGGGACTTGGCTTGGTTCTCTTGGAACGCGCCGAGTCGTAGTCCGGCGCCCAGCCCTCGAGCTTGCGAGGGACTTGGCTTGGTTCTCTTGGAACGCGCCGAGTCGTAGTCCGGCGCCCAGCCCTCGAGCTTGCGAGGGACTTGGCTTGGTTCTCTTGGAACGCGCCGAGTCGTAGTCCGGCGCCCAGCCCTCGAGCTTGCGAGGGACTTGGCTTGGTTCTCTTGGAACGCGCCGAGTCGTAGTCCGGCGCCCAGCCCTCGAGCTTGCGAGGGACTTGGCTTGGTTCTCTTGGAACGCGCCGAGTCGTAGTCCGGCGCCCAGCCCTCGAGCTTGCGAGGGACTTGGCTTGGTTCTCTTGGAACGCGCCGAGTCGTAGTCCGGCGCCCAGCCCTCGAGCTTGCGAGGGACTTGGCTTGGTTCTCTTGGAACGCGCCGAGTCGTAGTCCGGCGCCCAGCCCTCGAGCTTGCGAGGGACTTGGCTTGGTTCTCTTGGAACGCGCCGAGTCGTAGTCCGGCGCCCAGCCCTCGAGCTTGCGAGGGACTTGGCTTGGTTCTCTTGGAACGCGCCGAGTCGTAGTCCGGCGCCCAGCCCTCGAGCTTGCGAGGGACTTGGCTTGGTTCTCTTGGAACGCGCCGAGTCGTAGTCCGGCGCCCAGCCCTCGAGCTTGCGAGGGACTTGGCTTGGTTCTCTTGGAACGCGCCGAGTCGTAGTCCGGCGCCCAGCCCTCGAGCTTGCGAGGGACTTGGCTTGGTTCTCTTGGAACGCGCCGAGTCGTAGTCCGGCGCCCAGCCCTCGAGCTTGCGAGGGACTTGGCTTGGTTCTCTTGGAACGCGCCGAGTCGTAGTCCGGCGCCCAGCCCTCGAGCTTGCGAGGGACTTGGCTTGGTTCTCTTGGAACGCGCCGAGTCGTAGTCCGGCGCCCAGCCCTCGAGCTTGCGAGGGACTTGGCTTGGTTCTCTTGGAACGCGCCGAGTCGTAGTCCGGCGCCCAGCCCTCGAGCTTGCGAGGGACTTGGCTTGGTTCTCTTGGAACGCGCCGAGTCGTAGTCCGGCGCCCAGCCCTCGAGCTTGCGAGGGACTTGGCTTGGTTCTCTTGGAACGCGCCGAGTCGTAGTCCGGCGCCCAGCCCTCGAGCTTGCGAGGGACTTGGCTTGGTTCTCTTGGAACGCGCCGAGTCGTAGTCCGGCGCCCAGCCCTCGAGCTTGCGAGGGACTTGGCTTGGTTCTCTTGGAACGCGCCGAGTCGTAGTCCGGCGCCCAGCCCTCGAGCTTGCGAGGGACTTGGCTTGGTTCTCTTGGAACGCGCCGAGTCGTAGTCCGGCGCCCAGCCCTCGAGCTTGCGAGGGACTTGGCTTGGTTCTCTTGGAACGCGCCGAGTCGTAGTCCGGCGCCCAGCCCTCGAGCTTGCGAGGGACTTGGCTTGGTTCTCTTGGAACGCGCCGAGTCGTAGTCCGGCGCCCAGCCCTCGAGCTTGCGAGGGACTTGGCTTGGTTCTCTTGGAACGCGCCGAGTCGTAGTCCGGCGCCCAGCCCTCGAGCTTGCGAGGGACTTGGCTTTGTCCTCTTGGAACGCGCCGAGTTGGTGTATGGCGCCCAGCCCTCGAGCTTGCGAGGGACTTGGCTTGGTCCTCTTGGAACGCGACGAGTTGTTGTACGGCGCCTAGCCCTTGAGCTTGCGAGGGACTTGGCTTGGTTCTCTTGGAACGCGCCGAGTCGGTGTACGGCGCCCAGCCCCCGTGCATGCGAGGGACTTGGCTTGGTTTTCATGGAACACGCCGAGTCGGTGTACGGCGCCCAGCCCCCGAGCATGCGAGGGAATTGGCTTGGTTCTCTTGGAACGCGCCGAGTCGGTGTACGGCGCCCAGCCCCCGTGCATGCGAGGGACTTGGCTTGGTTTTCATGGAACACACCGAATCTGTGTACGGCGCCCAGCCCCCGAGCATGCGAGGGACTCGGCCTGGTTCTCTTGGTACACGCCGAGTCGATGTGCGGCGCCCAGCCCCCGAGCATGCAAGGGACTTGGCCTGGTTCCCTTGGAACGCTCCGAGTCGATGTGCGGCGCCCAGCCCCCGAGCATGCGAGGGACTTGGCTTGGTTCCCTTGGAACGCGCCGAGTCGGTGTACGGCGCCCCTGTCTCTTATACACATCTAGATGTGTATAAGAGACAGGTGTACGGCGCCCAGCCCCCGAGCATGCGAGGTACTTGGCTTAGTTCTCTTGGAACGCGCCGAGCCGGTGTACGGCGCACAGCCCCCGAGCATGCGAGGGACTTGGCTTGATTCTCATGGAACACGCCGAGTTGGTGTACGGCGCCCAGCCCTGAGCATGCGAGGGACTTGGCCTGGTTCTCATGGAACACGCCGAGTCGGTGTACGGCGCCCAGCCCCCGAGCATGCGAGGGACTTGGCCTGGATCCATTGGAACACGCCGAGTCGATGTGCAGCACACAGCCCCCGAGCATGCGAGGGACTTGGCCTGGATCCATTGGAACACGCCGAGTCGATGTGCAGCACACGCCTGGTTCTCTTGGAACGCGTCGAGTCGGTGTACGGCGTCTAGCACCCGAGAATGCGAGGGACTTGGCCTGGTTCTCTTGGAACGCGCCGAGTCGGTGTACGGCACCAAGCCCCCGAGCATGCGAGGGACTTGGCCTGGATCCATTGGAACACGCCGAGTCGATGTGCAGCACACAGCCCCCGAGCATGCGAGGGACTTGGCCTGGTTCCATTGGAACACGCCGAGTCGATGTGCAGCTTCTCTTGGCACGCACCAAGTCGATGTACGGCGTCCAGCCCCCGAGCATGCGAGGGACTTGGCCTGGTTCTCTTGGCACGCACCAAGTCGATGTACGGCGTCCAGCCCCCGAGCATGCGAGGGACTTGGCCTGGTTCTCTTGGCACGCACCAAGTCGATGTACGGCGTCCAGCCCCCGAGCATGCGAGGGACTTGGCCTGGTTCTCTTGGCACGCACCAAGTCGATGTACGGCGTCCAGCCCCCGAGCATGCGAGGGACTTGGCCTGGTTCTCTTGGCACGCACCAAGTCGATGTACGGCGTCCAGCCCCCGAGCATGCGAGGGACTTGGCCTGGTTCTCTTGGCACGCACCAAGTCGATGTACGGCGTCCAGCCCCCGAGCATGCGAGGGACTTGGCCTGGTTCTCTTGGCACGCACCAAGTCGATGTACGGCGTCCAGCCCCCGAGCATGCGAGGGACTTGGCCTGGTTCTCTTGGCACGCACCAAGTCGATGTACGGCGTCCAGCCCCCGAGCATGCGAGGGACTTGGCCTGGTTCTCTTGGCACGCACCAAGTCGATGTACGGCGTCCAGCCCCCGAGCATGCGAGGGACTTGGCCTGGTTCTCTTGGCACGCACCAAGTCGATGTACGGCGTCCAGCCCCCGAGCATGCGAGGGACTTGGCCTGGTTCTCTTGGCACGCACCAAGTCGATGTACGGCGTCCAGCCCCCGAGCATGCGAGGGACTTGGCCTGGTTCTCTTGGCACGCACCAAGTCGATGTACGGCGTCCAGCCCCCGAGCATGCGAGGGACTTGGCCTGGTTCTCTTGGCACGCACCAAGTCGATGTACGGCGTCCAGCCCCCGAGCATGCGAGGGACTTGGCCTGGTTCTCATGGAACATGCCGAGTCGGTGTACGGCGCCCAGCCCCCGAGCATGCGAGGGACTTGGCTTGGTTCTCTTGGAACGCGCCGAGTCGGTGTACGGCGCCCAGCCCCCGAGCATGCGAGGGACTTGGCCTGGTTCTCATGGAACACGCCGAGTCGGTGTACGGCGCTAGCCCCCGAGCATGCGAGGGACTTGGCCTGGTTCCCTTGGAACGCGCCGAGTCGGTGTACGGCGCCCAGCCCCCAAGCATGCGAGGGACTTGGCCTGGTTCCCTTGGAACGCGCTGAGTCGATGTACGACGCCCAGCCCCCGAGCATGCGAGGGACTTGGCCTGGTTCTCTTGGAACGCGCCGAGTCGGTGTACGGCGCACAGCCCCCGAGCATGCGAGGGACTTGGCCTGGTTCCCTTGGAACGCGCNACCTTCATGGCTGTCTCTTATACACATCTAGATGTGTATAAGAGACAGGAGTCGGTGTACGGTGCCAGCCCCCGAGCATGCGAGGGACTTGGCTTGGTTCTCTTGGAACGCGCCGAGTAGGTGTACGGCGCCCAGCCCCCGAGCATGCGAGGGACTTGGCTTGGTTCTCATGGAACACACCGAATCGGTGTACGGCGCCCAGCCCCAGAGCATGCGAGGGACATGGCTTGGTTCTCTTGGAACGCGACGAGTCGGTGTACGGCGCCCAGCCCCAGAGCATGCGAGGGACATGGCTTGGTTCTCTTGGAACGCGACGAGTCGGTGTACGGCGCCCAGCCCCAGAGCATGCGAGGGACATGGCTTGGTTCTCTTGGAACGCGACGAGTCGGTGTACGGCGCCCAGCCCCAGAGCATGCGAGGGACATGGCTTGGTTCTCTTGGAACGCGACGAGTCGGTGTACGGCGCCCAGCCCCAGAGCATGCGAGGGACATGGCTTGGTTCTCTTGGAACGCGACGAGTCGGTGTACGGCGCCCAGCCCCAGAGCATGCGAGGGACATGGCTTGGTTCTCTTGGAACGCGACGAGTCGGTGTACGGCGCCCAGCCCCAGAGCATGCGAGGGACATGGCTTGGTTCTCTTGGAACGCGACGAGTCGGTGTACGGCGCCCAGCCCCAGAGCATGCGAGGGACATGGCTTGGTTCTCTTGGAACGCGACGAGTTTTTAATTTGAAAATAATTACAAATAGGTCCTGTTTCATTCGTTTAGGCCCCTGGAAATTTCAAAACTTTGCCAGCAAGCCCCGAATCTTAGAAACGCTATAGCTTTCATGTTTTAGCTCCGTTTTGCGTGATTTTCGCGCTCATGTGATCGTAGCGAAGCGTAGATTATTTTTAGCTCCTGTTTTTGTACTGTTTTTACTGTTTGGTGTACTGTTCTAATAGATTAATTTTATTTGCATGTAATGATTATTTTGGGTGCGTGCGTGTTGATCTGTCTGTGTCCAGTCGGTGAGCCCGTAGCTTTGGACGCGGTGTACGTGGAGGATTACCAGGAGCCAGATCTGCAGCTTCAGCCTTACTCCGAGGAAGGCAAGTACTAGCACGGATATTCCTTGTACCTATCACATCATTAATTCGCTGTTTAATTATACGCATGTGTCTAATACTGTTTACCATTAAGGTTGTACCTAGCATTTACTTTCCCTGTCCTTGTATTCCTATGGGTAATTGCATACGGGTAGTATTTTTGCTAGGCGCAGTTACTGTCACCATTATTTAATTGTTAATATTGACTTAATGGTCCACTTCAACATTAATGAATAAAACTTGCTTTTTAGCAACTTGGATTAGGGGGCTAGAGCATGTGCTGTGTGCTTTGCTCTAGTGTCTCCCTCTAAGGACCGGTTCTTAAAGCGGCAACCCAGGAGCCTGTCGCCACCGCAGGAACTAAATGGGCTCTGGTCTTGGTCAAGTAGATTGTACGTCTCTAGCTTGGCAGTGGTTACCGTATGGCCTCCGGCGTTGGTGGAGGTACGGTGCTGGAGAGGCAAAATAAATATTTTCCAAAATTAAAATCAAATATAAGTGATAGAAACATTTATTGTTGCATTCATGCTGCTGCATTTATTTTTGGATTGCTTGTGGTTCAAACAAGAATTTAAATTTATTTAAATTCAAATTTGAATCACTTTGGGATAGGACTCAGTTTAGATTTACATAATAAGGGTTTTGAGATTGACTTAGTCTATTCAGTGAATAGGCGGATCGAACTCAAAGCTAGGTGTAAAGCGGTAAGGCATTACGCTGTGGTCAATCTGAAGATATAGAGTAGGTACCGAACCGGAGTCAGAGTGAACAAGCGGTATTTCATTCAGTCAGCTTGGCTTTTCTATAGTTGGCCTTTTTGTCTACCTTCTTGAGTCAATGTCACATTGCTCCATTCCGGTCTTCAGTAAGTCTGTGTTAGGCTTGCCTTGGGAAAAGCTCTTTCTTCGATCCCGTAAACGAGAAATAGTTCATTTCTTACTTTCTTTGTGATGAGCGAGCCGTCAAATAATCGATATTTGTCGTAAATGGGAAGCATCAAAGCCAAGTCTTCAGTCTTATGGTTCTTCGTCCTAATGTTCATCAGCTCCTTTCTTTGGCAGAGAAGGGAGAATGCTTTTCACAAGAACTGTATTAGAATTCGAATCACTTTGTCTGGAGCTCTAGAAAAGTTGTTAGGCCCAAGGTTCGGTTTTGCTCCCTAAACTATTCCCTGGTACACTTTTGCTCCCTCCTCTTTTCTCCCGGTCCGGCCCAGCACCCCGCGCGGCCCAGCTCTCTCTCACCTTTTCCTTTCCCCGCGGCCCAGGCCGGCCCAGCCGCACACCCCCCCTCTCTCTCTCCCTCTCCCGCTGCCGAGCCGGCCCCGCACGTCAGCCACCTCCCTTCCCCTTCCTTCTTCCTCCCTTCCCCTTTCCTTTCTGAGCTCCGCCGATGGCGCGGACGCCGCGGATCACGCACGCCGAGGCCCACCGCTACCCCCGTGCCTTCTTAATTCGGCCGAGCGCCGCGCCCCGCTCCTCTCACCCCCATCGCCCCCAGCCCTAGCGCCGCCATCGCCCTCAAGCGCACCGCTCCCGAGCCGCCGTTTCCAAGTTCGTCGGCCGACGGCGTTCCGTCGCTCCGGCGCACCTCCGTCCCGGCCGACTCCTCGAACAGCTCCTTCGCGCCACGAGGAGTACACCGAGCCTCCACACGCCTGTTCCCGCGCACCGGAGCCCCGTCGCCGTCGTACACCGACCCGCCGCCGCGCCGCCGCTCGTCGTCCCACTGCTCCGGCCCATCTCCGACCAATTCCCCGCGTCCAGAGCATCGCCCCGAGGTACTGATGCGCCCCAGCCCTTCAATTTTGGTGTTAAAGCACCCCAGCACTCGTTTCCACGAACACCGACGAGCTCCGACCGCCGGTCGCCGTCGTTCGCCTCTGCTCAGTGCACAAAGCTTCACTTAAACACCCCAGTTGCACTCGTTAGGTTCCCCAGCAGCTCCAGCACCGAAAACCCGAACCTTAAACACACCCGAACCGAGTCCCCGCGGCACGCCGGAGAGAAACTCCGCCGCTCACCGTCGTCCGGCCGTCTCGCCGGCCAACCCACGACAAGACCCCCCTAGATCGACTCGTCGTGTCCCCCTGAGTCCATAGGGCCAAACCCCGATGAAAACCAAGCATCCTAGCGCGTGCTAGGCCCGATTCCGGCGAACTTCGCCGGCGGCCAGGGCGGCGCTGCCGCAGCCCCTTCTTCCCCGGCGAGCACCTGCGCTCAGCCGTCTGATCTCCAGTCAACGGCCCAAGCTGCACTTCAGCTCAGCTTATCACCCGCAGACAGATGGTCAGACAGAGCGGACCAACCAGATACTAGAGGATATGTTGAGGGCTTGTGCATTGCAGTATGGAGTCAGCTGGGATAAGAGTTTGCCGTATGCAGAGTTCTCCTACAATAACAGCTACCAGAAGAGTCTGCAGATGGCACCGTTCGAGGCATTGTATGACAGGAAGTGCCGGACCCCATTGTTCTGGAACCAGACTGGAGAGAGTCAGGTCTTTGGTCCGGAGATACTCAGAGATGCAGAGCGGCAGGTGCAGGTGATCAGAGAGAATCTGAAGGTGGCCCAGTCCCGACAGAAAAGTTATGCCGATGTCAGACGGAGGGACCTCAACTTCAGAGTTGATGATTTTGTGTACCTGAAGAGATGTGTATAAGAGACAGGTTTAAACCCAAATAA
>OAMR01000386.1:645050-684644 GCA_900205405.1 Echinochloa crus-galli | reverse complement strand
TGTACGGCGTCCAGCCCCCGAGCATGCGAGGGACTTGGCCTGGTTCCCTTGGAACGCGCCGAGTCGGTGTACGGCGCCCAGCCCCCGAGCATGCGAGGGACTTGGCCTGGTTCTCATGGAACGCGCCGTGTCGGTGTACGGCGCCCAGCCCCCGAGCATGCGAGGGACTTGGCCTGGTTCTCATGGAACGCGCCGTGTCGGTGTACGGCGCCCAGCCCCCGAGCATGCGAGGGACTTGGCCTGGTTCTCATGGAACGCGCCGTGTCGGTGTACGGCGCCCAGCCCCCGAGCATGCGAGGGACTTGGCCTGGTTCTCATGGAACGCGCCGTGTCGGTGTACGGCGCCCAGCCCCCGAGCATGCGAGGGACTTGGCCTGGTTCTCATGGAACGCGCCGTGTCGGTGTACGGCGCCCAGCCCCCGAGCATGCGAGGGACTTGGCCTGGTTCTCATGGAACGCGCCGTGTCGGTGTACGGCGCCCAGCCCCCGAGCATGCGAGGGACTTGGCCTGGTTCTCATGGAACGCGCCGTGTCGGTGTACGGCGCCCAGCCCCCGAGCATGCGAGGGACTTGGCCTGGTTCTCATGGAACGCGCCGTGTCGGTGTACGGCGCCCAGCCCCCGAGCATGCGAGGGACTTGGCCTGGTTCTCTTGGAACGCGCCGTGTCGGTGTACGGCGCCCAGCCCCCGAGCATGCGAGGGACTTGGCCTGGTTCTCTTGGAACGCGCCGTGTCGGTGTACGGCGCCCAGCCCCCGAGCATGCGAGGGACTTGGCCTGGTTCTCTTGGAACGCGCCGTGTCGGTGTACGGCGCCCAGCCCCCGAGCATGCGAGGGACTTGGCCTGGTTCTCTTGGAACGCGCCGTGTCGGTGTACGGCGCCCAGCCCCCGAGCATGCGAGGGACTTGGCCTGGTTCTCTTGGAACGCGCCGTGTCGGTGTACGGCGCCCAGCCCCCGAGCATGCGAGGGACTTGGCCTGGTTCTCTTGGAACACGCTGAGTCGATGTGCGGTGCCCAGCCCCCGAGCATGCGAGGGACTTGGCCTGGTTCCCTTGGAACGTGCCAAGTCGATGTGCGGCGCCCAGCCCCCGAGCATGTGAGGGACTTGGCCTGGTTCCCTTGGAACGCGCCGAGTCGGTGTACGGCGCCCAGCCCCCGAGCATGCGAGGGACTTGGCCTGGTTCTCTTGGAACGCGCCGAGTCGGTGTACAGCGCCCAGCCCCCGAGCATGCGAGGGACTTTGCTTGGTTCTCATGGAACACGCCGAGTCGGTGTGCGGCGCCCAGCCCCCGATCATGCGAGGGACTTGGCCTGGTTCTCATGGAACGCGCCGTGTCGGTGTACGGCGCCCAGCCCCCGAGCATGCGAGGGACTTGGCCTGGTTCTCTTGGAACACGCCGAGTCGGTGTACGGCCCCCAGCCCCCGAGCATGCGAGGGACTTGGCTTGGTTCTCATGGAACACGCCGAGTCGGTGTACGGCGCCCAGCCCCCGAGCATGCGAGGGACTTGGCCTGGTTCTCTTGGAACGCGCCGAGTCGGTGTACGGCGCCCAGCCCCCGAGCATGCGATGGACTTGGCCTGGTTCTCTTGGAACGCGCCGAGTCGGTTGAAATGGAAGCATATCCGATCCGTCAATTTCAGATCCGGCGGATACCGCATCGCCAAACCCACGGATTCCGTCCGTTAGTTTTGGAGCTTTTAGGTTAGGGCGACGCCTTGCTATAAATACGCGACCAAGGACACCGTCGTCGTCATCCCCCATTGCGCCGCACCCTTCGTCTTCCTCGCCCTGCTCTCTCTCAGCCCGCCATTTGCCAAGCGCGTTTTCTGAGGCCGTCGAGTGTTTTGGTCCCACTTCATCCGTGCCCTTCCTTCTTCCACCAAGCACAGCCATGGCCGACGACGCTGCTGAGCGCGCCGCTCTGGAGGCTCTGGCGACGGCTGGGGTGCCGCCGGAGGCCGAGCAGGAGGCGGCCTGGGGGAAGACCAAGATGACAATGGAGCGGCTGGAGGATCTGGCGAACCGCGGTGTGCTCCCCGCGAAGGAGACCTTGGCGTGGAGGCTGCCGGGGAAGGAGAAGAGGCCATTCGAGAACACCGGTGAGGTGGCCGTCTTCGCGCATTTTGTGGAGCGTGGATTCAGCACGCCGTCCGGCGATTTCTTCCGCGGGCTGCTGTATTACTATGGTCTAGAGCTTTCTCATCTTAATCCCAATGAGATTTTTGATATTTCATTCTTCATCGACTTCTGCGAGGCTTTTCTTGGAATTGCCCCCCATTTCCATCTCTGGCGATACTTGTACCGCGTCAAGCGCATCGGGTCTGGGAGTAGGGGAGATGGTCCTACTCGGATTACCGGCGGGGCTAGCATTGCGCTGCGCATGGGTAGGCAGAAGGATTACTTCGATCTGCAGCTGCTTGACTGCCATAAGGAATGGCGCCGCGACTGGTTCTACATGGTGGACCAGCCGCCTCTGCTGCCGAGTAGGACTGGCAAGGCGCCAAAGGAGCAGGAGTCTTGGCGCGCTCTTCCGGTCGGGAGCGAATGCAATGACATCCCTGACCTTATGTCGATGATTTTCGGCGTAAAGCAGGGAGGGATTGACTGCCATGGCCATTACTGTGTCGTTCGTGGCCTGAACAATTCAGCCAATCAAGGACCGAGTCCACCCGGCGTTCGAGTTCTCGGGTCGCCTGGACCCAGCTCGGGAGACGTCTCGGGGATTCAACTCGGATGAAGTTATGCGGCGCGTGGGGATGATGATGAAGGGCGAGGTGAACAATCTCAATGCGCCGCGTCCTTTTGCGCTCGAGAACCCTCCTCCTGCGGTAAGGTTTCCATGCTGAGTACTTGTTCCTTGTTTTGGTTTCCTTTGTCATTTCCATCGCTTGTTAGCTGAACTGTTGGCTTTACTCTTCATGCTAGGAGGTGACCAATCGTTTCTTCTGCCCGGCACCACTGCCTGAAGCGGGCCCGACGTCGAGGCAGAAGGTGATGAGGCCGGAGGAGGCAAGGGATGACCGGCTCCCAGTTATGAAAGACCTCGAGGACTGGGTTTCTGAAGAGCTCGGCTCTCCCCCGAGCTTGGGTGAAGCAGCTGCTGTGGAGTCTACAGCTACTGCTGCTCGGACCCGAGCTGGTGCGCGGAGATTCTCCTTGCAGATGCAGACCGCGGCGGCCGAGTCGCGGAAGAGGTCGGCGCAGGCACAAGCGCAATCATCTGGTGCGCTGCCAGCAAAGAGGCACAGGTCGGACCATGCCTCGTCTGCTGGAGAAACCGCTGAGGCCTCCCCGGACGTAAATGATGAAGACCAGGGGCCGGATGCTGTAGTGGAGGTTGTACCGGTGCAGTCTTCCACACCCGTGCGTTCACCGGGGGATGGTCGGCCACCTCGTCCAGCTGGCCTGGTGCTCAAGTGCCCGAGCAGGAGTAACAGGTTAGAGCCCTAGATTGGTTAAGTTGGTCCTGCTCGGTCGTCTCCTTTTTGCTAACTCAAATCTTTAACTCTTGCTTTCGTTGTGCTTGTGATGCTTTGCAGGAAGGTAACAGTGCTGTCAGACACATCGCGTACGCGATCCGACAGCGGTGGTGACTTGGGGGACTCCTTGTCCCAGGATGCACCTGCTGCAGAATAGGCCGCTGCGCTGGTGGAGCCACCAGAGGCGTCAACAAGGGGCGCTGCTGCTGGGTCGGGCCCAGGGGCGTTGGTGATCGTGGCGACGGAGACCAGGTCGGACGCTCAAGCCGACGAGGAGGAGCCGGCCATGCCAGAGCTCGAGGACGACGCACTCCCGGACCAGCATGCTGAGCCAGAGGGAGAAGAGGAAGAGGAGATGAGTCGTCAGGAGCGCTTTGAGCGCGTTGCCAACGCAAACAGGGCGGCGCTCGTGCGGATTCGCGCTTCATCAAGCGCGATGCTCGAGGACATGGAAGTGAGTTAATCTATTCCAGGAAGTGAATAGCCCGCAGCTTTGTTTTGAACCTTAAATGGCGCAGGTGCTGACGTCCGGGACCGTGGAGGGCACGCGCTTGATTGTAACACCCTAAAAATGCCTATTTAAAATTTTTAGTAATTAATTCAATTTTATTATTTGTGCTCATAATTAATATAGGGTAAATACATTATTTTTGGTAAAATTAAAATCAAATATAAGGAGTAGAAATATTTTTTTAATCATTCATGCTGGTTGCATAGAGTTTTTTTTGTGCGTGGTTCAAATAAGAATTTAAATCCAATTTAAATTCGAATTTGAACTACGTTTGTTTGAGCTGTAGGAAAGTTGCTTTAGTCAGAGTTTGGATTTGCCCCCTGAACTCTTCCCCTTGGCCTAATTCCCCACCCTCTCCTCTCTTCCTCCGCGCGGCCCAGCTCCCCCTTTCTCTGCTCGGCCCGGCCCAACCTGCCAGCACACCCCCAGCTCCACTCGCGGCCCACCCCCACCTCTTCCCTCTTGGCCCAGCATCGCCGCGGCCCAATGCCAGTCGGCCCACCAGCCGCTCCAGCTCGCCATTTTCCCTCCCCCACCTCTGCCAGGCCCAGTAGGCGCGACCGGCCCAACCTGCTGCGCCCAGCCCAATCACACGTGCCGGCCCAGCAGCAGCTTCACCCCGGCCCAGTTCGCCCAACACCGCGGCCTCCTTCCCATCCCTCTCCCCTGCCGCTGCCAGGCGGGACCCGCTTGCCAGGCCGTCTTCTTCCTCCGTCCGACCGAGCCGGGACGAGATCGACGCCGCGCCGAGCGCACCCATCCGCACCTGGCTCGACCCACACGACCCCGAGGGCCCACAGGAAGCTTCCCCGCGCCCTCCTCTCTCTCTCCTTCCATTTGCGCCGCGTCTCCCCGTAAGGAAACCTTTCCCCGGCAAGGAAAGGAGCGCCGCCGCCGGCCGCCACGGGATTCGGCGTAACCCGCACGCCAAGAACCCCCCTGGGCTATAAAACCCGGCCACCGAGAATCCCCGACCCTCACCCATCCTCGCCCGAGCTCTCCGAGCCTCCCTGCGCCAGCGCCGCCGCACTCTGCAACCAAGCCCGCCGCTCGCCATTAATGGCGATTCGCCGAGCCTCGTCGCCCTCAGAGCGAGCCGCCACCACCTTGAGCTTCGCGAAGAGAAGCCGAAGCTCCGCCGCTGCTTCTCGTCGTCGTACGGCCACCAGACGAGCCCCTCCACGCGAGCCCTGCAACCCAGTTTTTCCCAAATTAACTCGCGGTCCAATCTAATTCAAAAGTATTTACAATTAGGTCCTGAATTTTATGCGAAACCCCCTGACCTTTCTAAAAATAGCACCCGAGGTCCTGTTTCAACTATTTTGCAAATAAACCCTCCTGTTTTAATATGAAATTACGTTTTAGCCCCTGACTTTTTACACTTGGGCCCCTGGAATTTTTAAAACTTTGCCAGCAAGTCCCTAAACCTTAGAAAAGCCATATCTTCTCCGTTTTAGCTCCGATTTAGGTGATTCTCACGCTCACGTGTTCGTAGCGAAGCGTAGATTAGTTCTGTAGCCTCCTTTTGTTCAGTTTCTACTGTTTGGTGTATTGTTCTTAGTTATTCTTGTTTGTTGCTTGTATGTTTGTGCCGATGGTTGATGCGAGTAGAGGGACGTCATCAATAGATTACAAGGAGAAGATTTTGAAGATCAAGATCTGAAGATTAAGATCAAGATCAAGTGTATATACTGGATGTGAGGCAAGTCATAGCACGGACAATCCTTGCTTCCCATTCACCCTTTTAATCATTATTTCATACATGCATGTATCTAATTTGATGTACCATTAAGGTTGTACCTAGATTTATTTATCCTATACCTAGATTTACCTTGGGTTTTTGCATACGGGTAGAATCTTTGCTATGCGCAGCTACTGATTTAATTGTTAATCTTGATTTAATGGTTCACTTCAACATTAATGATTAAAACTTGCTTTTTAGCAACATGATTAAGGGAAATAGCGCGTCAGCTGCGTGCCAGGCCCTAGTGTCTCTCCGTAAGGACCGTTTCTTAAAGCGGAAACCCAGGAGCCTGTCGCCACCGCTAGAACTATAATGGCTCTGGTCTTGGTCAAGTAGCTCGTACGGCTCTAGCTTGTCAGTGGTTATTGATGGGGCCAACGACGCTATGTGAACAAGGCGCTAGGCATGGTTTTTGATCCACCGAGGACGATAGCCCCGTCGGCTAGGTCTCGTTAGACCAAGTCCCGTGTGGGGGCCTCGGGCACCACACGTTGCACCAGCCGGCTCGCGTAGCACCGTGCTCCGGACTGCCATTGACCCTCCTATGGTGCGCCCAGGGAGTCAGTCAATCTCGGTGCCTCGGAACTAATGCACCCTTGTTACCATAGTGGCTACTGACTTGTTAGGGTGTCTTGTGAAAAGCCTCGTAGCGTCCCTATGCCGTCACACCTCGGTAGTGTTGATGTGCGTGGTTGGGTGCAAAGTTCCTTTGAACTTTTACGCGACTGGTGGGTAAAGGGCGAAACCTCTGCAGAGTGTAAAATATATCATGATAGCCTTGCTCAAGGTCATGAGCGGCCTGGCGTTCCTTTTCGAATAGAACTTGATGGATATTATTATTATTTGTTGATTAATGTCACTTACACTATTTAATTGGGTTTCAACCGGGATTCATTTAATTGTAGTAATTTGGATAATGTTAAAATAAACCAACTAAAAGTGCTAATGCAGTTAAGCCGTGTCAAACCTTTTGAGCCTTCATACCCCGTGCTATACTTGCTAAGTAAGACATTTACTTACACTTACTATTACTCGACATTCCGGGATGGGTAACAGATGGAGTACTACTAAGCTATGGTCAAACAGTCGGAGTCCCTGTGGACTGCGGCTTCACCTTCGAGTTGAAGATTAGACTTCCGCTGTATATGTACTAACTCTGATTTAAACTATTTTTATTCGAGCATATTTACTCTGATTATCATATTTGTTAGTTGTATGTGTACTGTGGACATCCTGGGCACACATATAGCAGCACATGGGATTTATATAAAATCCGGGTGTGACATTGATGCGTGTGGCTGAGGACGAGTACTTGGAGCTGCAGGAGCTCAGGACCCGGGTCCGGACTATTGCCAATGAGGCTCGCGGTGTCGCGATTCAGAAGGACACGGATGCAGAGAGCCTGGCGCAACTCAACCAAGAACTCGTCTCTCAGCTTGAGGCGACTAATACAGGTGAATATTTGTCTTCGAGAGTACTCGGTAGTGTCAGCTTTATTCTTTATCTTTCTTTATTCCGAACTCTAAAGGTCATGCCAAAGAGATGGAGCGGATCCAGGGTCGGCTTGCCACGGTGGACCAGAAGTTTAAGGATGTCACAGCCACGCTGCGGGAGAGAGACGCCGAGCTGAAGCGCGTCATAGAAAGTGAGCGGAGGCCTGTGCATCGTCGTCTTGAGTTTCCCACGTGTACCGAGCATGAAGCCATAACACTTCGTTATGGTTGGCTTTACTGCGCAGGTCATGCCCGTGAGAAGAAGATCCTGGAGGAGAAGATTGCGGCAGCCGAAAAGGAGATACAAGACCTCGCCAGCGCGCACGGCCGGGCTGTAGGTGCCCACAACGCCGCCATGACTGGTGAGGACTACTTTCGAGTTCTGTTGCCTTCATGGTATTCATGATACCTTTGCTGTACTAAACAACCCGTGCATATATGCAGAGGCTGCTGGTCGATATGAAGCTTTGGCGCAGGCGGCCATGTCAGCGTGTGATCAGATTCAAGCTCCTGGCGACCGTCCTGCAGTGCCGATCGCGGAACGGCTGCAACATTTGCCTGAGTACACCAGAGGAGTGGCCGCGCAGACCGCCAGATATGCTGTGAGGTATACACTGGCGCTTGTCCGTTCGTACCACCCCGACCTCGATCTTGAAGATATTCGCGACGGGTACCACCCCGATTTATCGGAGCAGCAGTTCGAGGATCTGGCCGAGTCCTTCGCTGGTTTGGCAATTGATGTAGTCCGTAGTGTTGTTGATGTAATTGGTGAGTGATCTCCGTCGATTAGTACTTTGGTGAGGAGAGCTTTGTCGACAACTGGGCTGACGATCAGCGGGTACGAGCCTGGTTCGGGTAGGTCGACCCAATGGTCGTTCCTGCTGAAGGTGATCGGAGTTTCTGACAACCTGAGGTACTCGACACCCTTGGTACCAACGAGATTTATCTCGCGGCTGTGGAGCTCGTCTTCCTTTTGTCGCGAAACGCATCGGGGCCTCCCACGATTACGTTGACTTGGCGATCAGCGCGCTGAAAATTATCGTGCTGGTCGGTAGCGGCGGCGTCAGGTACTGGTCGGCACACGCCATCCCCCGGCGCTCTGTTGTCGTAGCGGCGATCATTGCGACGGTCGGGGCGACGCTCGTTGCGGCGTTCGCCGTCCCTTCTGTCGCCGTGGTTGTTGGTGCTATAGCGCGGCTTCTTTGGTGGTGGCGGGACGCCCAGTTCTTTCTTCAGGGTCCAGCATTCTCTGAACGAGTGCTTTGCATCCTTGTGGAGAGGACACGGCTCGTCTAGGCGGGCGAGCTGCTCCGGTTGGAGTCGTGACTCCACGCGGCCCTCGCCTTCTGCGATAGTTGCGACGTCAGGTCTGCCACGTCTGTCGCGTGTTGGTTCTGTCTTCTTTTGCTCTGCAGGCGGGCGGTCGTGGTCTTTGTCTCTCCGGTCTCTACTCCTGAACTGAGCTAACTCGGCGGCATCAGCTTTAGCCTCCTCTTCGACCACCTTCATCATTTCCCCAACTGTCTTGGGGTCCTTCTTGAACAGGTTGCGAAAGACGTCTTTATCATACAGACCACGTCGGAAAGCGTCTATGACGTCCCTCTCTTCGACGTCCGTAAGCTTGTTACGGTTGTCGAAGAAGCGGTTGGAGTAGTCTCGGAGACTTTCACCCCTGCTTTAGCGTACTAGATCCAGATCGAACCTAGTGCCCGGCCGAGTGTAGGTGGCCTGGTAGTTCTCGGTGAATACCTTGCAGAGCTATGCCCAGCTGTCGATGGATTGGGGCGGCAGCCCTGAAAGCCATAGGAGCGCCGCCTTACCCAGCATGACTGGGAAATAAGCCGCCACCTGGTCGGTACTGCCGCGTGCGGCCTTGACCGCCGTGATGTAAGTCCGAACCCATAGTTTTGGGTCGGAATGACCGTCGAACTTCTCGACCATGGCTGGTTTGAAGGTATCTGGCCATGAAACTTGGCGCAGACGTTTGGTGAAAGCCTGGAAGCCTTCGATTTCGAAGTCGTTGTCGCCGAAGTCGTCGTCGCCATTGTCCTGACGACGGGGCTGCGCTCTTGGCGAGCCGTAACGACGATCGTATCGGTCGCGCTCGCTGAGTTCGCGGCGTGCGCGGTGGTCGTCAGCTTCAGAGTACTCGGAATTGTTGGCTCGGCGTTCGGGTTGACCGTAGTCGCGGTCATACCGCTCTCGGCGTTCCATCTCAGCAGCATCACATTCGCGATGCCGCCTATCGAGCTCTTTTCTGACATCGCGGTCCCTTCCGCGAAGCCTATCGCGGAGGTCACCGTCAGAACGGCGATGGTGTCGTCGTCTGTTGCCATCGTCGTGGTGGTTTCGGGGGTGCCTGCCCTCGGATTCGTTCGGCTGGTGGTCGGCCGTTCGTTCCTGGTCGGCCTCCTCCGGGATGTCGTGCAGAGTTGGGGATCTATAGCGGCGCCGTCCTCGTTCAGATCTGCTGTGCCTGGTCCTGCGAGAACTCGATCTGCTCGAGCGGGATCGGCTAGATCTTGACCTAGCCTCTCTGTCCTTGTGATGTAGATTCTGCGCGACGGCTAGCCGGGCTCGGAGCCGGGCCGCCTCTGGGGTGGCTTCCATGTGATCCAGCTCGGCGATGCATGCCGCCATGGCCACTGATGGTGTTTGGAAGTTGGCCTGGGCCCGTTCAAACTCGCGTGCCAGATTGCGCGGGTCCAGCGGATCTAGACCCTCGTGGCGCGAACCTCCATCTGCTTGTCGATCCGCGTCTTCAGCTTGCCTGCGCTGGGCTCGGAGGGTGTTCGCGTCAATGCGAAGTTGTCGCGCAGACGCGGTCTCATTGTCTTGGGTCGGTTGGTCTTCAGAAACGAGTACCTCGCGGTCCAGCCGCGAAGCACAGTCCTTGGATGCGTCCTCCGAGTTCTCGGGGGTCCCTAGTATGGTTCTGGCAACCTGGAACTCGCCACAATCTAGAAGCTGGGTGGGTTCGGGCGGGTTTCCAGATTGGATCTGGGCCTCGCGCTGCGGGAGCCGGTCGGAGTATTCGGCGGCCGCGTCCTTCAGTCCGTGGGGGAACATGTTTCCCGAGCGGTCCAGGACTCGCTCGGACATGGCAATGCATTCAGCGAGCGTGTCGTTGATGCGATTTAGCCCGTCGATGATCTCGTCGGGGTAAGGTACTCGGCGCCGTGGAAGTAGATCTGGAATCCGTTCACGAACGCTGAGCCGCTCGATCTGCTGCGTAAGCTGATCGGGCACATCGGGAGGAGTCCCAGGAGTTGTCGAGGTTGAGTCCACCGGCGTCAAGTCGACGTTGGTGGAGCTAGAGTCGCTGGAGTCAGCGAAGAAGCTGCATCCCGCGAGGTGCTTGGGGCTGTCGTTCATGCTCACCGGCAAAACGACGTCGGATCGATCTGCCAGCAAGCCAATGGTGTTTTCGAATCGAAAAAGCTCACCAATCTCCCCCTACCTGGCGCGCCAACTGTCGGACCTTAGGACCGGCAATCCACCTGGGGGTACCCGAGTGGTTGATTTTAGGTTCTGCGCGACGGCTAGCCGGGCTCGGAGCCGGGCCGCCTCT
This sequence comes from Echinochloa crus-galli, assembly GCA_900205405.1. Classification (NCBI taxonomy): domain Eukaryota; kingdom Viridiplantae; phylum Streptophyta; class Magnoliopsida; order Poales; family Poaceae; genus Echinochloa; species Echinochloa crus-galli. The sequence continues at coordinate 673,843 of OAMR01000386.1, read as the reverse complement.
GGGGTGGCTTCCATGTGATCCAGCTCGGCGATGCATGCCGCCATGGCCACTGATGGTGTTTGGAAGTTGGCCTGGGCCCGTGCCGAGCTTCAGGGAGCTCAGGCGAGCGTATGGTTTACAGGATGAGATGCGTTGTCTTCCGTTGTCCTCTATGAGGGTGCCCTAGGCCGCTTTATATAGGGTAGCGGGCTAGGGTTTACAAGTCGGTTTCCATCTTAACCTACTTGTCTCCAACCAGGACTCTAGTCCGAGTCGGTTACAACTAGAATATCCCTGGATATCCGGTCGAGCCGCCCGCCGGGTCTTTGTTAACTTGTCGTCAAGTCAAGGAGCCTGTATGGGCCGCATAGGGGCCGGCTCATGGGCCTGTCAGAGGTGGGCCTTGGCCTCCATGGTCTGGTCTGACAGTGGGCCCAGGGGTACCCATATCCCACAGTAGTGCTTTACTTACACTAGTAAGAGAGAGTTTTGCATTCATGCAATTTGTGCCTTGATTCATGCATTGGCAACAAGGGGGAGAAATTTATGTACCAAGGGGGATTGGAAGCTTGAGAATTGTTGCATTCTTTCATGCATTTGTCCAGGGGGAGTGTGCATTTGTCTAGGGGGAGTTCATTTGGTTTTGTTGAGGTTTTGCCGGTGGTGTTGAGCCCTTTTGCCTCTTCTTGAGGAGCCGGTTTTGGTTGTGGTTTGGTTTTGGCGCTTGTTTGTCGCTTTGGGTTGTTCGGTTGAGTTTCTTGTTCTAAGTCGTTTCCAGTTCTTTAATTCCAATCTGTGTGTGCTATGTGTGTTGTTAATGCACTCATCAAGGGGGAGATTGAGGACCATGTTTGTCCGAGGGACCGAGTGGATGGTCGCTTTCCTTGTGATGAGTGATTGACAACGTTGTGTGGACTGACGTTCGCCTTGGCTCAAGTATTGCAGGTGTAGGATGCGGCTTGGTTTGCATTGGTGCAGGTGAAGAACAGGCGCGAAAGGTCTTAGCCGGATCGGCCTCCCAGAAGTGGAGAGACAAGTAGGCTTGGTTCGAGGGACCCGGTGGCCAGTGGGATCAAGTGCGGTTCACATGGTGCAAGAACAAGCGAGGCAACATGGATGAAGGTGATCGAGCCGGTACATTGGGCACGGCCGAGTCAAGGAACGAGGCAAGACCGAGTAGACCGTCCGGGAGCCGGAGGTGAAAGGCTTGGCGTGCTCGAGGCTTGGCGTGGAGGCTAGACCATGTACGCGGGGTTTGGTGGTGCTACCAGAAAACCATCAACCGAAGGCTCGGCGTGACGGAGACGGTATCCGGGCGCGTCGGGAAGCTTCGAAGCGGGGGACACGCGGCGTGATCGAGGAGCTTGCGTCGGAGGTAAGCAAGGCCCGATGGATGCGTGTTCGCTCGATGGGTCTATTATTGTATTGACCAAAACGCCCCTACGTGGGCTTGAGTTGTAACTCCTAGTGTAGGGGCACTTCGGTCATTTGTCCGTAGGGCTCTATATATAGGAGGAGTGGCTGGTTGGGCAGCCATCTCTTTGGCTAGTAGGGTGGGAGTGCTCTTTCTTTTTGGGTGCTCTTGGTGAGAGGAAGAGAGGAGAGAGTTGGATCTTTGAGTGATCTTTTTGCCATCCTAGCTTTGTTTGTTGCTAGGAGTGGCTTGTAACCGAACCTCTTATGGTAATCCAAATATCAAATTCGTGCTCAAGTGTGTCTCATTTGCTAGATCTGAGATTTGTTATTTTCGGGATTTTCGGAGCTATTTTTGGGGGATTTTCGTGGTCACCTCGATTCTTCGTTTCTAGGCCGTTTGTCTCTGGATTTGTTTGAGAGGATCATGGGTGAGTGTCTTGCGCCTCTTTGTGGATGATCTTGACCTTTCAAACGCCGGGAATCGGTCTCGATTTGAAGTTTTGTGGATGAACTCGAGTTGGGTGTGTTCTTCGGTTCGATCCAAAATTCGTCATGTATACTTGAGCTTTTTCGGATCTAGTTCGTGGATCTATTAGCCCTTGGATTGTGAATGATTGGTTCAAGTTTCGTGCGAATCCATGGATTAGTTTGGGAGATTAATTCGTTGGAAGTCTTGTGTTGCTTTTCGTGTCTGTGTTCTTCCTGTTCGCAGATTCCTTCGCGAGGAGAGAGGAGCCGCACGCGCGTGCGTGGGCACCTGCGCAGCAGCGCTGCAGCCCAGCGGGGCGCACGCAGCTCGCGGCCCAGTGCGCAGAGCGAGCGGGCCCAAGTGCTGGCCAGCCGGGAGTGCGAGCAGGCCGGGAGCAACTCGCGAGCGAAGGCCCAGCAACGAGCGCGCAGCAGCTCAGCGCTGCAGCTGGTGCGTGCGCAAGGCAGCAGGGCAGGAACAGAGCACGCAGCAGCAATTCAATTTGCAAAATCTAGGTGCTGTCATTTCCTTTTTAATTATTGAATTGTCCCTTTCAAGCTACAGGAAGCAATCTTTGTTTACTAAATTAATTTAGCTTTGCATGTTTAGCCGGCTGTAGATTTCGGTGCTTTATTTAGTTATTTATTGCTTTGCTTGCTTGGCTGGTCATATGCTTAGTTGATTAGTTTTTTCTGTGGGTGATTTTTAGCTCCTGTTATTAATTTACATCTCGAGCTTTCATATACTGATTCCTACAGTGATCTGTTCTTTGCCGATCAATTTAGCTGGTTTGTTAGGATGTTGTTATGTGCTAGCTTAATCTTTTGTGCAAGCTTTTGACCCAATTAATTAATGTCAAATTAATTCCATGCGCTCTCATTTTGCTTCTGTTATATTTTGAGAAGTTTCTAGTCGTTCCTAGGGTGAGCTTGTCACTAGTTGATTTGCGTCATCTTGACGATTAGAAGAGAGGCGCGTCGGAAGTGATTTTGGGACATAGACCGAATTTCTTTGGAGAAGAAATTTTTATCGGCTCCCATTCACTCCCCTCTCTGGTCGCCGTATCGATCTTTCACATCTTGCTCACCAAATTAAAAGCCTGCAGCAAGCCTTTTTTCTAGCAGACTTCATGTTTCCTTCATCCAAGAAAACCTTGAACCTCAAGTTATATTCATCCTCATGCAGTTCTTGAAAACCCTATATAACAAATGCAATTCATTTCAGTAACAAAATCATGAAAGATTCATTTATATGGCATATTAAGTCATTCCTTTAACATTTGTGATATATCTACCTACCAGCACCTTAGCATTGTAGCTGTAATATTGAACTTTGAAATACTCACAATGAATGATTTGGCTGAATCTCCCTCAGTTCAAGATCGAGAGCGAAAGGTTTTAGGGTTAGGGTTTCGACGAGTAGGGGGGTTATATAATGGGTTGATGTTGGGTTTTGAAATGAAGTGTTGCAGGCCCAAACGTGTAACGCTTCAGGCCCAATCGGAGACGAGCGTAACCACACAGGACTCATTTGGATCGAAGGTTTCTCTACCAAGTTTAAACCCGTCTCGAGATACATGGATTTTGCGGTGCCTTTTAAACATGGATTTTGCAGTGATTTTATTTCAGCTCGGACATACGTGGGATGGACCCATTCCGTCCCGTCCACCCTAGAAACAAACTCATGCTAAAGCTAGCTACTTTTAGTGGTGAAGGGTCCGAGGATGAACCTGTATAGCCTCTCAGAAGGACCCTTGTTGCTTGATAAGTACTATTATTAATCCCGCAAATTAATAATATCCTTGATTATTAGGCTTGATTTACCTTTTTCTCCCTGATTTATGGGTATCCACTTGAATGGGATTCCAGGATCTCATTTCTTTGAGGGATTCCATTGAGCACCCGCAATGCATCTTCAAGAATACTACTGCTAAAGGTTGTTGTTGGTCACCGCCTCCACTGCTATGGACTGCTGACTTGGATCTGTGGTTTGGTGTCCTGCAGGTGATCTGAGCGCTCATGTGTGGAGACATGTCGCACTACTGCTGCAATTGCACCCAGCTATTGGCTTTACGCTGCGACAGTGAGGGACTCTCATTCTCATTGTTTCAGAAGCTAATAAATTGATGGCGCATGTAGGAGAGAGGCAGGCCAATCGGTGGTGTCATGAGCCCTTGACAGCAGAAGCGTGCGTGGAGACATCCTTGTTTCTCCCTCTCCCTCCAAGAGGCGACAGTGTATGCTCGGGCCTGCCTAGCTCCGGCGTTTATCTGTTCAACGGCACCATGGCGGTCCTTCTTCATGGTGAACAGTGGGAGCCCATTCAGCTGCAGCAGCGTCACCTCCATCAAGCGAAAACCGAACCGAATAGAGTACAAACATCAAGCGAGTAGATCATCGAGCGCGACGCTTCACGTTCACGTTTTTTTTAGCCACTGAAAAGGCCTAAATAGGCCTACTCAACTCTCAACTCCTAAGTACAGTAAACATTTGAGCTGAATTAATAGAAAAAATAACATTAAAACATATATTAGCTATATACTATAGGGGGATTAGTGGATCATTGGGGTGCCAGGCCCCCCTCAGCCCCTCCCCACCCCTCCCTCCACCCCTGCTCACACCGCACCATATATAGCAGCATCGTCGGATGAGAGCCAGCAGCTGAACAGTGAGAACCCAAAGTTTCCAGAAAAGGTTGATGATATGATCTTGTGCATGCTGTTAAACAAAGGAAAAAGTCTATTTAAGGTCCGTCGTGTATCTCTCTAGTCTGATTTTCGTCCTTTATATAGAAAACCAGGTATTACCATAGTTATTAGAACCGCCGGACATCGAACCGGTGAGGCGCTCGGTTCACGGTTTGGTTAGACCGCCGATCCAAAGCGGTTCAAATAACATATATGTTTGACTACAACCACAAGCAAACACATGGTACAGTGGTGTGGCCGTGGGCTGGGAACCAAGAGATTCCATGCTCGCTCCAATCCTGGAGCATGTTTTTGTCTAATTTGAGGAGCGCCCACCTGATTTCCCACCTTGCACCACACCAGCCCGTACATCCACCGGTTGGCAGTGGTTCATAGGCCCGGTTTTATACCGGTTTCACTAAAAAATCGGTGGGTCATCCGGTTTTCTCCGGTTTGAATGCGGCGCAGGCTCCGGTTCCGATTTTTTCCGGTCGGATCGCCGGTCCGGTTCAGTTAACTAGGGGTATTACGCATCGCTCAACTTCACAAACCGGTTATTTTTTGTCCTCTAGCTATTTTGGTGGTAGTTTTGGCTGACGTGGCGACACATCAACCATCTTATGTGGCACCACGTCAGCCTAGAGTGATCTAAATTGAACAAAAAAAATATACAAATAGTTTCTCAAAATATTATCCAAATATTTCTATGAAAAAATTATGCAATAAAAAATATTGAAATATAATCAAATTTTAGAAAAATCATAGAAATATTTAATTATTTACTCTATCTTTAATTATTTACACTTTTTCTCTAAAATCATACTCTATCTTTTTTTCACTCTATCTTATAGTAAATAACAAAGAATTATTTAATTTTCTGTGACCTTTTGTGTGTTTATTTGCTAGAAGATGCTCTATTTATCTATTTAAAAAATCAAACCCGGTTTCATTTTTTTAGGTAAATATTTTTATAGGAAATTTCTAAAAATAAACTAGATTTCTAAATAGGAAAAAATATTTGGTATTTTTAAGCAAATTTTTGTATAATTTTTTGGGTAAAGTATATTCGACCCCCTTAACTATCAGCATAGTTCAATTTAGGTCCCTTATGGCTGATGTGGTGCCATATAGGATGACTGACTTATCGCTATGTCAGCTAAAACTACCATCAAAACAGTCGGGGGATGAAAAACAACTGTTTTTTGAAGTTGGGGATGAGTAATATCCGATTTTGTATATGAGGGATGAAAGTCGGAATACGATAATACATGAGAAACCTCAAATGGACTTTTTAATTGCCGCCAACACAAAGAATTCTGGATTCTTTGCAGCAGCCAGCAGGCGTGCGTGGTCGCATCTAGAATGCTCGCAATAGGATAATCAAATGCATTTTCAGGCATGAACAGGACATGTCCTGGAATTCTGGAAATGAGGAAGACGCGTTCGGTAGAGCATATCGGACATGTCCATTCTTCCTTGTTTGTCGAAGCAAAATGCCATGACATTCCACGCATTTCAGGCTGCACGTAAGCTACGCCGATCAAACGCCTCAAGCAAGGTCCAACACCATCAATCATTCAATGCAATGACGGCTGAAATCAACGAGCGACGACAAGAACAAATCTGCACACAAGTACTTAAAAACTTATTGCGACGACTGCTTCCCGTTCCGCCTTCACTGTGTGCAACCAAGCAACCAAGCACCACCAGTCTGAACTTCATGTTCTAAATAGAGTGATTTGCACTTCGCATGGTGCCGTGACACGCATGTTTTCTGATCAATTGCTTAGCGCCGCTGGTTGCATAGCATTATTTTCAGCGGTTAATTAATAATAGGGCATGTTTTGTCATGGAAGAAGAAAATAGAGAGGAAGAGAGAGAAATGAAAGGGAGAGGAGGAGGAAAAAGAAGACAGCCTCCCTTATGGGGCAATCCTACCTCCGCTCCTGTCCATTGTCCATTGATTCTATAATAACTAGCTTAATTATATACATCTACAAGTAAGAGGATGGCACCTTGTCCTCCATAAGTATACGTTGCCTACCACTAAACTATAGCGACGTTAATTTGTGAGAAAATACAAACACATATACTGAGTATAAGACTTGAACCCGGTTGTACAATTTCAGCTTTATTATATCAGCTCCAAGAATGATAGACATTTTGTTATTGGAAACGAACTACAAAACGCAATTCACTTCCCATTTTCGGAGAACCTTTGTATTTGTAGGATAATCTATTAATCCAACACAGTAATTTCAGTATTGTGAAGTGACTCTTAGGCTAGTCCCAGTGCAAGGTTTCGTAGAGTTTCATTCACACTAAATAGGATGTCAACTCAGCATTTTAGATGATGTGGCAAAGAGTTAACGAGGAGAGAGATGAAATGGGTTTCATCTAGATGAAACTCCGTATACACGGTTTCCAACAAGTTTGTGTCTTTCATGTATTGCCTATGAAACACCAAAATTAAACAATGCATTGCATGGACCACTTCATCTTTAAATTAATTATCTACCTGCTTACGTGTCATTCTTGGAAACACAAGAATGAAATCCCCCATTGGGAATAGCCTTATAATTTGTGATAAATCTACTTATATGGTTATAATAATAAATTGTTCACGTAACTCAATTGATTAAACTGCTGTGTCAAACTTGTCCGTGCAGATTCTGTGTCATCTAAAGGTCTGTACGTGAATTTTGATTGAAGGGAGCACACGATTAAAAATAGGCCGGCGGCAGCAACAATTTTGACACGAAAGTGAACAAAAATATCCTGCGAGACCTAACCGTAGGATCCGCCTTTCCCACCGGCATGCACCTCTATAAATACCCGGCCAGAGGAACAGCCCTGTTTCAACAAACCACCAGCCAATTCGGAGGAAACAAAAAACAAACCCCAGGAAACCTGCAGGCCAGCAGCTCTGCCGCGAAGCATGGGCTCCCTGGGACCTAGCGTGGTGACCCTGCAGCAGCAGCATCCCAAGAAGCCCGCGGCGGCCGCCGGCGAGCAGCATCAGCAGCAGGGTGGCTGCGGCAACGGCGGGTTCCGGATGCCGCTGCACTACCCGAGGTACAAGAAGGCGGACTACGAGGCGATGCCGGAGCGGCGCGTGGACTGCCTCCTCCGCGAGTACGGCCTCCCCGTCGCCGGCGACCTCCGCGAGAAGCGGGAGTTCGCCATGGGCGCCTTCCTCTGGCCCGACCAGTACTGATCGTGTGAGTTGCGTGTTCATGGCGTCGTCGTCCCCAGATCGAAGAAGCGCATCAAGCATCCATCATGGATGGAGATTGGAGACTCCCCCGCCCCGATCGCCGTAGGAGTGAGTATGAACTTGTTCGTCCCGTGATCCGAATCTCCCGCGGAATTATTGCCGTGGAATAATTTCGCTCTCCCCGAGCCGGCTGCGTCGTCTGATTCGGCAATAATTCAAGTATCCTGTTATTTGCCTGCGTTTGTGCTGTGTGGTAATACTAGTAGAGTATTAATCCGTGTACAGCTACGTATGGAAAGAGGTTGCCGTAGTAGTAACGCGAGTTGTGACTGTTATTTGCTACCATCTGCATGATGATTATTCGATGTAATATGGAGATTAAGTAAACCTTATTTTTTATTAAATAGAATATATCGCAGATATTGTTCCTCTGTTCTGCCATTCAGATTCTAGAATTGCCCACCTGTGCTGTACGTGTTCACAACTGACCTTCAGTTTGTGTGTGTTGCTTCGAAATGTGAAGCGGCAAGCCTGCAACAGGAGCCTCGCTCTCTCCTGCTCCAGAGAACATCCAGAATGTTCTTGTAGCATCGGCTTAGCCGCTTTAGGCCACCGTTTTTCGCCATCCAAATTCGACCGACTTTGGGTTGTTTCTAGAGAAATCGACCAACTTTGGGTTGTTTCTGGAGAAATCACCAAATGTGTATTGGAAACAACATACCATGAACAACCCGCTCCTTATTTATTTATGATTCTAAATGCGGGTCATTCTAGTATTTTCCAATCTCTTTCCAAATGTAAGTTCATCGCCCATTTGGAGCCTTGGAGGTACCTTTTCTTCTTATGCATTCCGTGACGATTAATCTTGTTTCAGTGGCGAATATGCCATTTTCCCCTGTCATTTTTGGCCCCAATGATCCATTCACACTGTTTATCTGCTTCTGGACGCCTGATCTCTGATTGATAGTGATGGGGTCGTAGCGAGGAAGGGCGACGTCACGCACAACGCATCAAGCTGTTGGTGCGGACGTGGAGAGCAGGGTTAGCTCAAGCGTGCTCCTGAAGACGACATGTCAGTACAGTCGCCTTCACAAATGAAATCGAGACAAGAAGCGTGCTCGCCTTGCGTGTTTAGTTTCCTACCACAAGCGATCAGCGCATGATTTCCAGGCCGGTTTATTCGCATCCATTTTTTCAGTCACAGCAGAGCGATCGCCCATGCCATCACTGTGTTCTAGAGTGATTCGTTCAGGTTTCTTCAGTTGAGATATGCCCGTCTGGATCAATATATAGGGTAAGAGAAACCGATATGCCCGTCTGGATCAATATATAGGGTAAGAGAAACCGATGCATACAAGCAGAGGCTTAATTCATTCTGAAAATTGTTGCCATTCTTGTTGATCTTCTTGTATCTGAACGGCATGTCCTAGGTATTAAGTACAAACATCCTGTCTTCAAATCAACTATTGTCTTACAAGCACGAGATTACAAACATGCACATTACTTCTTACTACAAGAAACATACAAAATCGTAAACACAAAGAAGATGCAGAAAAAGAGACTGCTATGTATCATACACGTAGTGTCATAGAGAGTTTCTTAGTTTTTTTTTTTGGCGAGTAAAAAGTTTCTTAGTTCAGACACGGAACAAAAGTTTTCATAAATATAGTTCAAACACTACTTCCAAAGATGAATCAACAGTTACCCACACCCACAAAACTAATCTTGTGTGTTCTCATTCACAATTAAATGGGCATAAAGCACAACAGTCCTTGAAACACTTAGCTTATACTAATGCAACCTTTCCTCTTTTATTTATATCATGAGGGGACCCTTTCACAATTTATACAGCACAATTATTACAGAGCACAATAGCACAAACGACCAGACCACTGTTACAAAGCTCATTCGACACCAGCAACGATTAGCAAAGAAGTCCAGACTTCTGACCAATCATCACAGACAGTTCACACAATCACACCACACAGACTTTTCACACCGGAGGACATGGGAGATACTTCCCAGACGAAACGAAGGAGCAAACCGAGATGGAGGGCTGGTGGTGAATTCCCGCGTTACAGCCAGCTGCTCCGTGCAGAGCTGCTAGGCTTTTCCATGTCACCTGCAGATCTCCAGTTGCGAGTTGCAGAGGTGCTGGCATCAGCGTTGTTGGCGGGCTTCTTTCCAAGGCTCACACCAAGCATAGGCATAATGTTTCCACCATGCACCCGGCCCTCATGAGCTGAGGCTGGTGCACGAGGAGCTTCCACCGGGTGCATGAAGAAGCTGTGCATGCTTGTTCCAGTGCTTGGAGGACTTGCTCCATGAGAAAGGGCATCGCTGACCATACTGAAAGCACCAAATGAGACACCACCGTGGATGCTGTTGTCATTCATCAGCGGGTTGTGCTGATCGGTGTGGCGATCGCACAGGCCTTTTTTGCCTCTCGCGAGGCGGTCACAGGGATCACCACCAGATCCAAGGTCTGAACCCGGATGCCCCCACAAACAGCGTCTGCCTCCACCGTGCGCCTTACAGAAATCAGTACTTCCCTGCGCACTCTTATCACAGCCAGCGGACTGGCATCGCTTGCCCCCACCGTGACCAACACAGCGGTCAGTGCGGCCTCTTGCGCTCTTCCTGCACCCTTCTACCACGCACCGCTTCCCGCCCCCATGTGCCACACAGAATTGGGTTCCGCCATGCACGCTCTTCGTGCAACCATCAGCTGAACAGCGTTTCCCGCCTCCATGCCCCTTGCAGAATGGCGTGCTTCCCTCAGCTCCCTTCGAACAATCAGGATGCGTGCATCTCTTGCCACCGCCATGGGCTTTGCAGAAACTAGTGCTGCCCTGAGCTCCCTTCCCGCAACCAGCATGCTGACAGCGGCGCCCACCTCCGTGCGCGATGCACATGCCTGACCGACCTTCTGCGCTCTTGGTGCAGTTTGGCTTTTGGCACCTCTTCCCTCCACCATGCTTGATACAGCGGCCAGATTTCCCTCGCGCTGCTCTTTTGCAACCTTCATTACTGCAACGCCGGCCACCGCCATGGGCTATGCAGTAATCAGTACGGCCTTCAGCACTCTTGGTGCACCCAAGGTGGTCACAGCGCCTCCCTCCTCCATGGGCCTTGCAGAAGATGGTCTTGCCTTCTGCTCCTTTGTTGCACCCTTCCTTTTGGCACCTTCTACCCCCACCATGGGCAATGCATCGCCCTGATGAACCTCTGGCTCCTTTTACACATCCTGGATATGAACAAACTTTTGTGCTACTGTTGCGCTGCTGTGAATGGACAGAACCGGAAGAACAGGCTGCTGGACTTTTCGGCAGTTGAAGCACCGTTGGTGTTGGAGGAGCTGGATCTTGAACCTGATTAGAGGTCACTGGAAATGCTTGGTTGAGAGAAAACCCAGCCTGATTAAGAAAAGAAAGCATCATGCCTCCATATGGACGCCGAGCAGATGTGGATCCTTCATCAACTGTTGGCACTAAAGCCATAATATGTGGCTGCATAACTGTGTCCTGATGTGCTGTGGTTCTAGTTAGGTCTGCATCAGTAACACCAGATTGAGATGGTGCCAAAGATAACTTAAGATCCAACCCAGGCTTCTCAAAAGTCCTCCTCGAATCACAAGCCTGCTTATGCAGCTTGGAAGTACCTTCATTGCCAAGAGATAACTTAAAATTTATGTCGTAGTCCATACATGAGCCATCGTCACTTCCCCTGGCAGAAGAAACAGTGCAGCCAGTACCCATGCTCTGCCTGCTGCTGTCTGAGCTTGATGAATCGCCCAGACCTAGACCCAATTCAGTCAACTTTCGCTTGTAACCTCTAGGAGCTAGCACATCAGGTTGGCTAGAACCAGCTGCTGCATGACTGGCTGCTGGAATGACAGTGTGCTGATTCAAAAAGCCATTTGGATTCGAGAAACTTATGAAAGCTGAACGCCCATGTCTGGGTTCCATTGCTCCTAGAGTCAACCAAACTTATGAGAAAGTACCAGCTGGCCTCACTTCCGGGTTAAATAATTGTCGACAAAGCTACAAAGTTAGAAAACCTAGGGCAATCAGCAGGCTTTAACATCTTAGCATCCTCCACTAACAAACCCCGAAGTATCTCTACGATCCATTTTCCAGTGTTATATGTGATATGAGCTGCTTAATCACGAAGCGATGGCAATGCTACACCCGTGAATATCCAACACTCACTTTCATCCAACCAAGTGACCGAAGTTCTGCAAGCAGTGAAACGAACACAGGGGTAAGATCAGTGCTCATGAGCTAAAATAATTATAAAGACAGAAAATTAATGTATGAAGATTATGAAAATACACAATGCAATCATAGTTTTTTATTGCATTCAGTTCATCCAAGTTCAGCAATAGAAAGCTAGGACAAGTCATACTACATAGCCAAAACTAACAAGATTGAGGAATTCTAATCGTTCCCAGAAAGGAGGTAGACACCAGTGTGGTAGCCTATCACATAAGTGAATGACACAACAGAGGCTTACTAACAAAATAGCATAACAGAAAAAAAAATCAGAAAGTGAAACAGGCATAGTTCATTCTGGGTAGTAATTCGTTAACTCAGTTCAAGCTGTGTAGCTCTCTGTCTATAATAAGGCACTGAGGCATCATAGCATGTCCATTATCATTCAAATCATCCAGCAGTACCCTGATGTGTAAACTAACTAGTATCCTCTAAGACTTGAAAAAGAGTGTGAGGCAGGAGCAATTACACAGCACCAGCACCAGAAGCAGTATCTACTGTGCAGAAAAGAAGGGTTTGGGATGATTAGTTCTGTTTCTAATTATTTCATCCGGCTGTGTTACTATCTAACATTGAAATGTCTTTTGGGGTTTTCTACCTAGCACCTCTACATAACTCATAAGGTAGATTATGTCTTTATCATCAGGAGAGAATGGATTAGATCTTAGGTCTCCCAACTCCATCTCTGTTCCCTTGCTTTTGACTATACTCTTTTGAAACAGTATCTACAAATGAACTGAGATAAATTGGCAGTGTTATTTAGTAACCAAAATCCCAAGTGTTTTACATGGTAGGGAGCATTTAGTGAGTGTCCACTGTCCATCCAGTGTATGAAATGGTTTAACAACTGAAAGAAAAAAAAAATCAGCATGCAAAGTAACAATAAAGAAAGCCACAAAGTTAAACAACCAAATTTAAATAGTATCTTAAATTGTTCCATATGAGACCAAATTGCTAGGAGTTGAGTCACCGCCAGTTTGAACATACAATGGATTACAGTCAAATTGCCAAGCACTATCTGACAAGAACAAACGGAACCTACAGCCTACAGGCACTGTGCACCAATTGCACAGCATATACTTAGGACTGGACCAAGTTTCTTCTATAAAAATATTCAGGGGCAGATATTGAAGCTTATGAGCCTTACCAGTAAGACCAAACAGCAGAAGGCAAGATATACTTAAAGCTGACTGCACAAATGCTCCGCAACTGTGCCTGCAAAACGAATGCAGAAGCGAAAATCTCATCATGCATGCCACAGTTTGCAACTTTATATCAGGAACAAGAATATTAGCCTGTCCTGATCACTGCAAAAAGAAAGAACCAGCATATATCTGCAATCGATCAATAGGACTGCTATTTTTTTAGACAGGGACCATACTAATATAGGGCAAGAATATTCTAGATTCCTCTCAATCCCAACAGGCAAAAATGGAATTTGATTCCGATTAACAAGATAGAACTATTGATGTAAATTTTAAACAGTCTCTAAACGATACCCTCGTAAACCTTTCATGAGCAAAATCCACAACCACGAAAGAATATTCTGAAAATTGTAAACTTTACGAAAGGGGTCAGAAGATTCAGGAGAAAGGAACAATGAAAGGAATCAGCCTTTTCTACCATTGACCTTGTAAAGAAAAACTGAAAACAAAAAAAAGACTAGATCTATGTGTGAAATTTTAGTTCAGATTGCGATTGTGGAAAATGTACCGTATACACAGAGTCACAGACTATGAGTGATCCAACTCGGGACCGAAATGAAACAAGTCATACCTTCTTCATGCCAAGGTTTTATTCACGGCTGTTACTTTCATTAGTATCATTTTTTATCAAGCACAGACATTACGTTAGTCTTGTATATCTTCTCCGTACAAATTACTAAACATTAGACGAGAATTCACAATTCAGTGGCAGACTCTGCTTCAAGGTTATATGACAGAATACAATTTCACTAAGATAACAGATTGATCGTATCTCTTCAGTCCTCCTAGCAACCCACAAAATCAGACAGAAGCTCCATTTCGATTCAGTCTCCTCTACTCTCACGGTCTCACCTAGGCCCGGACACCACCAAAGATCCCCAGATATAACAACATCTCCACTAAAACCTGTCCAATTTCGAGCTCGCATCTCATCAAGTCCTCCAGCCAGGAGGGCAAAAGAATTCAGCTACTCAAGCACCGACGAAAAACGAAGGGTGGGCTCACTACAACTACAAAGACAACAAAGCTAGAACGCCGTACCGACCTTCCCACCTTGCACCTCTCCGGAACACCGCGCCGGAGCTGGGAAGGATTAAAGTGCTGTCCAATCCGAACTTATATACCGGTACCATCAGCCGCCCCGCGACAAGCAATCGAAATTAAATATCGTAAAGCAAGCACAGGAGAAACCGCCGGGGCAGCAACGAGAAATTCCGGCGCAAATTTCGCTGGGAGCGAAAACGAAATTCGTTGGTAAAATACGACGACGACGACGGCCGCGAGGCGGCGCGCGCCCCGAGGGGAGGAGAAGGGGAAGGCGAAGGGGAGGGAGATAGTACCTAGGGAAGCGGCGGCGGCGGGGTCCGCGTCGTCGCCGTCGTCGTCGTCCCGCGCCTCGGGGACGCAGGAGGGGAGGAGGGAGGGGGGAGAGGAAAGCGAGAGGCGGTGGTGGTGATGCGATGCGATACGGATGCAGAGGGGACGAGGAGAAATGGAGCAGAGTGAGAGGCACGCAACGAGAGACGCCGTATTCTTGAGCTTTATTCGTGAGGGGGCTGAGGTGGAAAAGTCACTTTTCGTCTCGTCACCTTCCCTTGGGGCGCGTGATGCCAAGTTTGTTTGTTGGGGTTTTAGCAGGAAAGCCCCCAGCCTAGTTTTATTTTATTTTAATCTCTATACTTGCTTCAACTCTAAAAAGACGTTTCCTCGGAGGTGGAGAAATAATTTGTTCCGCGTGTCAAACCCTGCAGGGTAAGAAAAGGAAAAACACGGATAAACATGTAATTGTCAACGAAAAAAAGAATCGCTTTGAATCATGCTATGGGAGGTAAAAGTATGATGTGAATCAACGCGGTTAACCTCATCAATATGTGACATCCCTTTTTTGTAATTATTATACTTGGACAAATTCAACCACGTATCATCTTTGAGTTCAACTTATTTGAAAAAATTAGAAGCACGTACGCTATCTCGGTCCGTACAAATAGACCAGAATTAGAATGACATCGGTTGCTTATCTCGTAATGCAAATCTAAAAGCATCGAAACAAGTTTATTGTATATTTTAGAGGAAAATGAATTGTAGTGTAATTTTGAGGTTGATCTGAGTAGAAATCATATAAGCCAATGTATATATTGAATCAATGTTTTTAACCTCATCAATATGTGTTCCATCCCTTTCTTCTAATTCTTATACTTGGACAAATTCAACCGAATCATCTATGGGTACAACTCATTTGGAAAATTAGCAGCTCTCTACTTTGCGTACAAATAGATAGATAGGAATTCAAATGACATCGGTTCCTTATGGCGTAATGCAACTCTAAAGGCATCGAAACAAGTTTATTGGTATATTTTTGTGCAAAACATATTGTAATGTAATTTGAGGTTAACATGAATAGAAATATATAGACCAATTTATATACTGAATATATAGCGGTAGTAACAAGGACGAAGGAGGGGTGATGTTAAACTCGTACAACGTATTCTATTGAAAATTTGAAAATATCTCTGAAAATGCAAAAATATGACAATATATATAGTTTTCGATGGGAAGAGATCGAAACAAAAAAAGACACGCAACAATAAAAGCACTAAACATCCTTTCTTTCAATGCACATCGCCATGTTAACCTTTGGAAATGGGGATAACCATGTCGATGTTATGTATTTTACAAGTGATTTCAGCATAATAGCTACAGAACTAGAAAAGAATGCTGAACTATATCCGCGAAAAGTATATAATTAGTCACAAACATATGTGATGCGTCAGTTTGTAAATCGGACATCTTGTGAGGATCTTACTGCAAAAACAATCTAAAACAAGTGAAGGCGCCCAGAAGAAACCGTGGCCTCCTATCGGAAAATAATAAAGAATCCGTGGCCGCCTGCGCTCGGCGGCGCGCCTCACGTCCTCGCTCGCTCACCTCTCCCACGCACCGCCACCTCACCGTACTCATCCACCGACGCATGGGCCCAGAATACACCTTGCCCCACGCGTCAGCGAAGTCCAAGCCGCGCAGGCCGACGCGCGCGGCTCCGGCACGGGTGACGCGACCCGCACCCACGCGCCCTGGGAGTGCGGGGGGTGGGCCCTGCGCGCCGGGCCGCGCGAGGGATGGTCGCGGCGGCCGGGCCCGGGTCGCTTTCCCGGTGCCATTGGTTCTGGCCAGATGGTGAAATTTGGAGTACGATGTCACTTTGTAATCATTGTGCCACTGTAACATTTTATTTGTATTTATGAAAAATTGTTTAAAAATTGATTAATTAGGCTCAAAATGTTCGTCTCGCAGAGCACAACAAAACTGTGTAATTAGTTTTTGATTTCATCTACATTTAGTATTCCATGCCTGTTATGACATTTTGATGTGATGAGGAATCTTCTTTTTGCATAGTAAATTTGGGAGTGAAATTTGGCATTGCCTTTGTCCCGGGAGGAGAGGGGTGGGGCCCGCCCGGCTGACGTGTCCGCTGCCCCCACGCTGTACTCTTTGCTCCGTGACCTCCTACGATCGCGTCCATCACGCTCACGCTTCACGATTTCTATGTTTTTTTTTTCTTAAAAAAAGGACAAATCTACCCAAATCAGAAGGCCTAGTGTGAATCATAAAAGACATTTGATGGACAAAGCGGTGGAGTTAACAAGTACTCCTCCGTTTTAAAATGTAGGTCGTATGACTTTTTTAAGTTTGACTGTCGGTCTTATTTAAAAAAGTTTGTGAAAACATAGTCAAATTTAAGGCATATTTGAAGATTTTATATCAATAAAGTAAGCCACAACAAAAAATATGATAATTTGCACAAAATTTTGAATAAAACGAGCGAGTCAAACTTATGATGAAAAAAGTCAAACGGCCTATATTTTGGAACGGATGGAGTACTCACTTTCCGAGGAGCCAAATAATTTTAATTTTAATCAAATTTATACAAAATAGTATTAACATTTGTGTCTTTATATAAATTTAGTATAAAATGTATTATATAATTAATCTATTGATACTTATTTTATACCATAAATATTAGTAATCTTTTATATAGATATGGTTAAATCTAAAAGTGTTGGACTCCTCGGAATGTGAGAATTATATTCTTTTAAACGGAGGGAGTAGGAAAGAAGAACAAGAGGGGAGAAAATTAAACTGTTAAATCGTCGGAATCATCATCAGCACGGCAATCTCAGATGATCGTGTGTTGTCTTATGAACACGGTGACACCGATCGATCGATGGCTGCATCGCCGTCGCCGCTGCATTTCCGAAGGTGAGCAATGGTCCTGCATGAGAATCCTAAAGTAATCACGGGTAAGCAAAGTTTCCCTTGGTCTCGACCTTGTAAACAAATCGTCCAATCCGATGGAGCGATAAACTAGTTTAGCAAAAATCGTCGCGCACCTATCACCGTTGTTACCCCGATTGGACGACGCCACATCAACTTTGCCCATGCCTAACACTGATTTAACAATTTGGCCAACAAAACATTGATTATCAAGCTAACCGAATCTCCAAATTGTTTAATCCATGTCGTTTTCACATGTACTATTACCACATACGGAGTGTTTTGCAATGGCAAAAACAACCAAAATGATGTTTGTCCTAGTAGGATTCGACCACTATTTATTTATTCGTGTTAAACATCGCGGCCTCTCTTCATTGTTTCCTACCCATGTTTGGTCGAACCGCCCACTCGCTCGCTCACGCACCGCATTACCAGTGGAATTCTCGCACTTTAAATTCTGTTTGGTTTAAAGGGTTTATTATAAACCTCTCCAAGCCTCAAGAAGTGTTTGAGTTTTTATGCTTATATAGTGTCATAGCAAATAAGACTCAAATGCACATCATCTCTGGGTGCTTATGGGTTTATGATATAAGTCTATCTGTTTGGTTAGAAAGATGCTTATTTAGAGTGGCTTATTATAATCTCCTTCAAACCAAACATGTTCTTAATTTTTCATCACAAACGATACGATGGTGATGACGAGGCTACGATGCGCATGTAATGGTTGTATAAATTACCGGAGTGGACCGATTTGGCTCTACTAGGTACCAATCAAGCTTTTAGTGTAAAAAAAAGAAGCGGATCTACCGATCCATGTCACCTCGCATTAGCATTAGTTTTAGTGCTGTGATGTGCGGTGTTTTTGGAGCTTTTTGGGCGACGCCGTCTGAGTCGTTGGAGCCAGCACGGAGGATGATGTTTTCTTGTTGGACCAAGACGGCGGGAGATGATGGCCGGTGCGGTGCCTTCTTTGCCTGCGCTTTTAACCTTTTGGTGCTGTGCCCTGCTGTGGACTTGTGGTGGTAGGTTCGTTGCACCTGGACGGACGCTGCTGTCACTGTGTTTTAATACTTGTACCAGGTTCACCGACGTGGAGCACCAAGAGGATCCCGCTTCGATGTAGCACCAAGTGGTAAGTGCCTTTTTGTTTCTTTTGGAAAGAAAATGCGTTACAATCTCTGGCCAGAAGTTTCTTGCATATTCCCTCCGGTTTGGTAAAAGAAGTCGTTTAGGACAGCGACACGATCACCAAAGCACAGCTTTAACTTCTCTTTTCTATAAAAATATTTTTTAAAAAGTTTTATATGTATACTTTTATGGAAGTATTTTTCAAGACCAATCTATTTATATAATTTTCACATTTCGAAACTCAACAATTTAAATATTATTCATGATTTATATTCCCAATGTTTAACTCAAATCTTGTCCAAAACGACTTCTTTTACCAAACCGGAGGGAGTACAGGCTTGTGGCCTAGTGGCATGCCATCCATCCAAGGCTAGCTACAAAAGCCTCTGGGTTTACTTCGAAAAGTAGCCATTGCATGCGCCAAATAGCTTTTGGATGGACAAAAAAGGTACTAGCAAAAGAAAAATCCCCCCAAAAGACAAACGAACAAATTGATACTAGTTTATCATTTGAGAGATTATTGTGCCCACTTTCTACCGGATCAAAGAAGCTCTCAAAAGAGTTTTTACTTTTTTATTGGGAATGCGTGGACCATTTTTCACTTTTTGGTTTTCACCTCCTTTTTCTGTAGCTTTCAACACATTAGATGTTCGAAGTTTGTACATCGACTAACTGAAGTTTTGAACAATAGTTTCTCGACTCTGAACTCAAACTAATTGAATTACGGAGTTAGGAGTACGGTGAAAAAGGAGGTTTGGAAAAAACAATTACATAAGTGAAACGGAAAATTGTCTATGTTCAATGAATCTGCTAACTTCTTGAATGGCCAAAAAACAAAACATGGAGTGCCTCTACTATGTAGAATCTGTCATCTTCTTCCTTTTCTCCATTCCACTTCGTCTTCGTGTGTTCTATGATTTATCATATCCTATGATACAAAATAATCCCATGCACGTCCTACGGGGCTAAGGAAAAGAAAATGGAGATTCCTGTGGGCGGAGGAATATGCACGTCGTTTTCCAGCCCGACGTGGAATCTACTCACGCCGCAGTATCAGGCTATCAGCCATCAGCATGTGTTACTGTGCCGGTCGCGACGAGTAAACTGGAGTGGTTAAACGTGGGAGCACATGCGCAAAACATTGATCTAATGGCTGATGACGACCGGGAAACCACAGGGACAAGAAAATCCAGTGGAAATTGCACGGGCAAAGACTGTGCATATCAGACAAAAGCATGCAGTGCTCGTTCGGCTGCAGCAGCAGAACGGCATCTCTGTCGAGATCGTGTCTAGATGTTAGAATTGGTAGACCGAATTTGGAAGTAAGATGTTACTTCGTAATTATTGTGCCACTGTAGCATTTTGTTTGTATGTACAAAAAATTATCCAAAAATTAATTAATTAGGCTCAAAATGTTCGTCTCGTAGAGTACAACAAAACTGTGCAATTAATTTTTGATTTCATCTACATTTAATACTCTATGCATGTTATGACATTTTGATGTGACGGAAATCTTCTTTTTACATAGTGTATTTGGGAGTAACTTTTTGGAAATTTTTGGGAACTAAACAGGCCCCACATTTGATTTAGAAGACCTGTATAACTAGGAAAACACTCCTGCACTTCCCTAGACCTAGAATATCCTAACGTCTACCTCTACCATGTGTGATCTTTCTAGCAATAAAAAGGTTTTTTTTAATAAAAAGTGGTTCATGTTGCTGACCTACATGCTTTCAAGTACTTTGTGCTAGCCAAAAAAGAAAAAAAACGTGGCGGTAGTTGGTAAATTACCTAGCCAAAGCTTTTGAATTACTCAAGCTTGACCGTACTCCACGCATCAAGTATGATACCAGAGCCGGTAGATTCAGTCAGAGCAATTTGCTGATGCCCTCCAAGACCAGTAAATTGACTTGCATGGAGTTGTTAACTGCGTTTTGGTCTCTGGCAAATGCATTCTCAAGCACCAACTTGTCTGAAGTTGGACAACAACGGATACTAATTGTATAGTAGAACACAGATTATAGAAGCAACCACTGGATGCGGATACCTCCATAATTTATGCATGGGATGTACAACCATTGCGCAGTCAAAGTATTGATTCCGATAATCACCCTTAGTTCCCCTTTTCTGTTTCGAGCACCATTTGCTCCATTGCTATGATTAATTAAATTGTCTTAATTTGATTTTTTTCCCAGAACACAGATCCCTCCGGAGTCCATTGCTATGATTAATGGAATCAACAAAAATGCATATTACATGGTTTGTCCTTTCTGAAGTCATAATGGCTATGGAACTAAGAGATACTAGTGTGCAAAATGTTTTCTTTGCTTTGCACCCAAACTTGCTAATTCTTTCAGAATTAGAAAGCACTCTATCCACTGTTTCCATGAGGCAAACCTTGCTCGCAAGTAACATGGGGGATTGCTGCGGTCAAACCTAATTATGGACTCTTCAATAGAATTGCATTCTAGGGGGTGTTTAGTTCCTGGAAAAAAGGTAAAAAGTGAAGTGAAAAAGTCACATCGGATTGTGGTAAATATTGTTCTATCATGACCTAACTAGGCTTAAAAGATTCGTCTCGTCGTGTACATCAAAACTATGTAACTAGTTTTTTTATTTACCCACATTTAGTACTCCATGCATGAGGAGAGAGATTTGATGTGATAGGTGAATAGTGAAGTTTGGAGAGAGAATTTTTAGAAGTTTGTTGATGTGACCGGGAACTAAACAGGGCCCTCAGAAAGTTTTGGGAATTGCCTGGTTAAGTCCGAAATCAATCCAACACTGCAACACAATTACACAATTACTAAATAGTCGGAGCTCACACAAAGATTCTAGTGTCAAGTATTACTAAAAACTAGACAGGAAGGGCCAGACAGCCCCCCTGTTTTAAATTAAGAAGAAGCAGGGCTCGAAACCGGACCTCCTGGATGTCAAGTATTACTAAAACATACTTATGCCAGAGATACCTTTGTTAAGGACAAGATTATTGCACAAGCTGTGGCCAGGGCTTTGAAATGGAACTTGCATCATAATCAGTCAGTAAATATTATGACAGTTAATGCACAATGTTATACAATATCACAGAAGTAACCATTTACGCAGCGAGCCCATAACAAAAAGTTAAAATGCCCATCTTGTAGTAAGAAAAAGAAATTCTCTTCTTTCGGAGCGATCTGTAATACAACTGGCAGCATTCACAATTTCAAATTGAACAGGGGAGCTGATGGAATAAACAGGGGACCGAACCACTGGCTGACTGGCAGCATTTGGAACATGCAAACAAAGTAAATTTTGCTGAAAATTGTTCCTTGCAGACAGAAGATGGAAATTTGCATGCTACTGTACTACCAGCCGTTTGTAACTACATAAGCTTACTATTTAGCTTAAGCTGCAGAAGGTTCAAGTATTGGGTCAGCAGGGTACTTTTCATACCCACTTATGCCTGTGATTCTTAACCTTGTGTTTGGCTGCAAAAAGAAACAAAATTGATACAAAATTATTCAGTTTTTTCTGGAGTTTGGAATGCAAAATGCAGTTCAACATTTATCATTATATTTCCACCTTTTCTTAGGAATTGAGGATGCCACTGGAACCATACCTGTCTGTGACCAAGTTTCCTCTGGTACTTCTTCTTCTTCTTGTACTTGTAGACTATAACTTTATCATCCCGTCCCTGTGGATCAAATAAAAGGGAGGAATCAGTGTTAACTAATTGTGTATCCATCATTTATGCAACAACATGCAGAACACAAACCTGTTCTTCGACCACTGCATGAACAGCAGCATTGGTCACCACTGGCATGCCAATGTAAGCTTTGTCTCTAGTTGACACTAGTAGCACCTTGTTTAATATGATCTGCAAATCAAGCATTATCAGGGAGTGCAATTTCTGATAAAATGAGGAAGGTACTGAATTGGAGAGCCATTAATGGGAGTCATGTGAAGCTAATACATACACTAGGACCCAAGCACTGAGCAGGCTCCCCAGGATATATTAGTTAATTTATATGAAGGATAGGTAATGTATTTTCTATAACAGACAAGTAAATCTCACTTTTACGCAGCAGCTGAAATAAAAATGTTTCCACCATTACAGATTAATGATTCTTTTGCTTCCAGAATCAATATCACGTTACATTAAGTATACTGTAAAAAGTATGTATGACCATTTCAGCATTCTGTAGTTTGTTCTAGCACAATGAGGAAAAAAACACACTAGTATCAAATTAATAATGATATGGAAGCTGTTAGTGATCTTAGGAAATATCACTTTTCTACATAACCTCAATTTTTTCTTAAAAAAGAAAACAAATTTTAAATTATCCCTTTGTAATCTTATACAGCCTTATAATCTATGTTTTGGCACCAACCCACCATATTGATTCAGGTAACCAAACAGCAACAAGCATAAAACGTGAGCTGATGACACCATTATGGAATTCTCTATGCATGCACCCCAGATGCATTGTATTATTGGGATTTATGGATTGAAGAAGACTGCAGATTAAAGAACAATAGTTGTTTAGAAAACTCAGTTGGTGGAGGAAAGACCGTTCCATGGTAGTACAATTGAGAAGGAACCTCGCCAGGCCGGCCGAGAAAACCCCCAAACCCCGGCTTCACTCCATAGGGCAACCCACATGTTTAGCAACCAACCACAGGTGCCACATGCTAGCACCCTGCCACTTTTTTTTTTTTGGTTGTGGGGGGCTTTTTTTTTGGGTTGCCAGCGAGGGAAATTTTTGGTCCCACCATGATTTTAACCCTGCTGGCCTCTCCCTCAACTGAGAAGCTTACGGCTACACTACAATAGTTATTGTTCTGTACTCCCAACATATCAAAATATGCAATGAGAAATTACCCAATCCAAAAATACATCATGCGACAAGCCGAGAAGGATGTATAGGTTATGGTTTTTGCTAGCTCTCAAGGAATTTAGCAAGCAATTGTTGCTACAAGAACACGAATGCATTAAAGCTAAGTAGACTATTCTCCACTGACTTCCTTATCCAAAAATTGCAGGAGGGAAACAATGTAGCATCTCATAACCTACACTATCAGTTTGGAGCATGCAGATAAGGAGCATCACCAAACCTGATCATTGACATTGGCACCTTTCAATCGCTGTGTGTATATATACCGGCCCGGCATCACAATGTATTGCCTTGAACCAATCTGCAAATCAGAAGAGTAGTCAAAACAGATACCAACATTTTCTTTGAAAATGCTCGTTTGAACAAGAATACAGAAAGAACGGCATGCTACAAGATGCATTCTTAAACGTTTCAGCATTTTAGAAAGTTATTTAAGAAACCAGTCAATGTAAGGCTACTAGCAAATCATCTGAAGCTCTGCAATTGACAGAATCGTCATGATAACGCTGTAGCCTGTTCAAATAGATCAGTAGCGAGCGCACATTGTTGTTAGTACTGACACCACCACCCTATCCATTTCCCGTGCAGTGCCTAAAATTCTTGCTTTGCAAGGCAAGCATAGTTTGCTCGAGCGCCATTGGTGAACGCCATTCATAAGATACAGATAATGCAGCATAAAGGAGCCAGGGAGGTACTCATTTTCCAATAATTCAGTTCAGAATCGCTTCTTCGGATGTGCGAGAGGGAGCAGACCCACCATGACAACAGCGAAGATGTCGGCGTCCTTCCCGGCCCCCGCGGCGGCAAGCTGCGCCTCGACGGGCTCCGGTACCGCGGGATCCTCCTCCTCAGCCTCCGCCTCGGGCTCCACGAACTCGACCTCCACGTCCTCGGGCGCCTCCTCGGCGGCAGCTCGGAGCTGCCAGCGGCGGTGCGCGACGGCGGAGACGGCGAGGGAGCGGCGCGCGGATGGGAGGGAGGAGAGGGCGAGGGTCTTCGAGGGGAGGAGGCGGAGCGGCAGCGTCGCAGTCGCGGTTGCCATGGCCGCGGCTGGGAGGGGTGGCATGGATGACGGACGAGGTCCGAGTGGATTGGGGGGTTTTGGGAGGAAGAAGAGGAGAGGGATAATATTGTGGATAGGAGCGGACAGAGGACCGTCCGATTGAGACCCAACGGTTCAGATCAGTCAGGTTAGTCGCGGAGAGAGATTATCAATTTGGAGTAAATCTCGTAGAACTATTTGAAAACGGAAGCAAAAGAAAGAATTTCATAACTGCTCGAGTAAGTTAAACTTGGTTTGGTTATTTGTGTTGCAAAAGACGGGGGCTGTTTGGATCCACATGGCAAGAGCAAAAAAAGCCAAACATTTGTCTAAAAAAAAGATGGCAAAAGTTTTGCCATTAGGGGTGTTTGGATCCAATGGCAAAAATTTTGGCAAAAACCCTTTTAAACCCCATTCTCTTTCCTTTTGCCATGGGGTGTTTGGAGGCAAATGGCAAAAATTTTGCCCTTTTACCCAATTTTACCACAATATTGACCCAAAATATTTTTGCCATCTCATTTTTGATTTACCCTTTTGCCATGGGGTGTTTGGAGGCAAATGGCAAAAAAAAAGCAAAATAGTTGTCATTTGCCATTTGCTCATGGATCCAAACAGCCCTAACTTTTGCAACTCAACTAGGCTATGTTTATTTATCTAGTACTCCGTTGCAACTCAACTAGGCTATGTTTATTTATCTAGTACTCCGTACATTATATAAGCTATACTATGAGCAATAGGTAGTAGTATAGTAAAAGAATTAATATGGGACCATAAATAATATGAAATAATCTATCAAGTTAAAGAATTAATAAAGGCATTTTTCTTAAAAAAAGGGTCCAGACTTATAATAAAAGATTAAAGTATCATTTTTTATTGCCACTTGTTATGTATGAATACTCGCGCTGTATAGAATTTAGGTGTCGTTTTGGACAAGATTTTAGTCAAACATTAAGAATATATAAATCACGAATAACTTTTAAGTCATTGAGTTTAGAAATGTAAAAACCATATGAATAGATTTGTCTTAAAAAATATTTTTTATAAAAGTATACATTTATTATTTTAATAAATATTTTTGTAAAAATTATAAGTCAAAGTTACATTTTGGAGACCGTGTCGTTGTCCAAAACGACATCTAAATCATATACAGAGGGAGTATGAGAATTTGTTTTTCAAGAATGTGGCAATTATGTGATATAAAAAAATATTTCTAGCATAGTATCTAGCAAATACGACAAGTGTACTAACTACCGTGGGATTAAGCTGATGAGCCATACGATGAAGCTTTGGGAGAGGGTTATCGAGCATCGCATTAGAAGAGTGACAAACCCAAAACCAGTTTGGGTTCATGCCTGGAAGGTCGACCATGGAGGCGATTTTTATAATACGACAACTCATGGAGAGACATAGGGAGCAAAAGAAGGACTTGCACATGGTCTTTATTGACCTCGAGAAGGCATATGATAAGGTACCGAGAAATGTCATGTGGTGGGCATTGAAAAAGCACAAAGTTCCAACTAAGTACATTACCCTCATCAAGGATATGTACAAGGATGCGATGACAGCTGTCCGCACTTATGGTGGACACAGTACATCCAAATAAAATAGGTCTGCATCAGGGGTCAGCATTGAGTCCTTATTTATTTGCTCTGGTGATGGATGAGGTCACAAGGGATATACAAAGTGATATCCCTTGGTGTATGCTCTTTGCTGATGATGTGGTGCTAGTTGATGAGAGTAGAGCAGGTGTTAATAGGAAGTTAGAGTTGTGGAGGCATACGTTAGAGTCCAAAGGTTTCAGACTTAGCAGGACTAAGACCGAGTACATGATGTGCGATTTCAGTGGGACTAGATATGAAGATGGAGATGTCAGGCTTGATGGGCAAGTGGTGGCCAAGAAGGAGAGTTTTAGATATTTAGGATCGATGTTACAACAGAACGGTGATATTGATGAAGATGTTAGGCATAGAATTTCAGCCGGTTGGTTGAAATGGCGGCAAGCTTCTGGCATTCTCTGTGACAAGTGGGTACCACAAAAGCTAAAAGGTAAGTTCTATAAGTCGGCGATTCGCCCGGTGATGCTATACGGTGCTGAATGTTGGCCTACAAAAAGGCGGCATATACAACAACTGAGTGTAGCAGAGATGCGTATGTTGCGTTGGTTTTGTGGTCACACAAGAAGGGATAGGATACAGAATGAAGATATTCGAGATAGAGTCGGAGTGGCACCAATTGAGGAGAAATTGACGCAACATCGGTTGAGATGGTTCGGACATGTCCAACGGAGGCCTCCTGAGGCGCCGGTGCGTAGTGGGGTTCTACAGCGGGCCAATAATGTTAAGAGAGGTAGAGGGCGACCCAAACTAACTTGGGACGAGTCGGTTATTAGAGACCTTAAAGAGTGGAATATCTCTAAGGATTTAGCTATGGATAGGAGCGCTTGGAGACTAGCAATTAATGTGCCTGAGCCGTGATCTTTGCTTTCTTTTCTGCTTTCCTCTAAATCTTTTTCTGTTTTTTTTTTGACCTTTTGGGCTTCACCTCTAGCCTACCCCAACTAGCTTGGGACAAAAGGCTATGTACAAGTTGATGGTGGCGGACTTCAGATTTCGGGTACGTGTCCAGCGGGACAAACGTGCCAAGATAGCGAGAACGAAGTGGTGGAAGCTTAGAGGGGAAGCAGCGCAAACTTTTAAGGACATGATGTTAAGCGAGGGGCCTTGGGAGGACGGAGAAGATGCAGACGACATGTGGCTAAAGATGGCAACATGTGTTCGGAAGGTGGCTTCAGAAGTGTTTGGCGTGAGTAGGGGAGGAAAACAAGAAGCGAAAGACACTTGGTGGTGGAATGACGAGGTGCAAATGGCTATTAAGGAGAAAAAGGAATGTTTCAAGCGCCTTCACCTTGATCGGAGTGCAGCCAATATCGAGGGCTATAAATGTAAAACAGGTTCATCTGATACATTCCAAAGAAGCAGATCGCGTAGGAGGTAAAACTTCTCTGAATAGCTTCCACAATAGATACTCTAAAGTAGGCAGAGACAGGTAGGTTTTCTTGAGGACCTCCCTTACTAATTTGCATAAACCGGGACCTAGCTTACAATAGTACTGCATCCCAGACCACTAGTAATGTATGGAAAGTGCATTTTTTGACTACTGCTATCTCTTAGACCTTTTCAAGGAAACATCAATGCTAGTTATACTTTTGGAGGCACGCATAAGTGCATAACATGATAATAAAACTTCAGTAAACAAGTTACCTCAGCGGTAAGTGCTCGAAGTTCTTGATCACGAGATGCTAAAAGATGGGCAAGATCGACCTGAAAATTAAAAGGCAATCAATCATTTCAAACATTTAGGCAATGAAACATTTAAATAACTGATAATTGATCAGATGCAGCATGCGCACGCAGAGAGAGAACCTGAGGAGTGGTTCCAGCATCAGTTCTCTGGTACTTGCTTAAGCATTCTTGCAAGCGCAGGACCTTATGAGAAAAGAAACATATTGTTAATCAATACTAAAAGGATTCCGAAGCTCCTGTATTTGCAGTTTAATATAAGCAGCTGGGCTTAACCCCTTGCTCTAGAAAAGAAATATTATGAAAGCTGCACTCTTCTGTATTCTAAAAATGCTTACAAAGTAATTTAACCTTAGAGTAATAGTAAATTGACTATCAGTCTTCGTCACTTTCTGCCAGTCCATAAAATACTAAGACTTCTAATTCTGGTGCTTATCTTGCCTACAAAGTTAATAACATGGATGCCAAAATAGTATTTTGCAGTAACATAGGCAATCAAATTTAACAATGCATGGCTGCAGGTTAGTCAAGGACTTCTCTGAAATTGAACAGAAATTAAGTATACAAAGGTGAAATAGAAATTTGGTGAGGTGCTATCAACTATTTTGCATGAAACTTCCGTGTACCTCCTCACTCAGATAATGAATATTTTCCCTTTGGTACTGAAGTAACGCCATCTGCTGATCAGAAAGACGGGCATCATAATACCTGGAGAGAAAAAATACATCAGCTAGCCAATCTCTATGGCAGTATGTTAAGAGAACTACTAAAAAATTACATGCTTATGGCTGTGTTACTTTTGGAAACACGTGTTTGTTTTCCCTGCTAGACATGAGTGTAGATCATTATCAAATAATTCTAATCGACATGGCTATGCGAGTGTAAGACTAGCATTTTCCACTGTTAGATGATAAACCACAAACAACTCC